>JALJCO010001737.1:0-22130 GCA_023101725.1 Atherinomorus stipes | reverse complement strand
TGGTAGTATCTAATAACTGCTAGTATCTGATATCTGGCAGTCAGATGTCCAACATGAACTCCTCTGGTTGAGTTAAGGAGTTTTTGGGATCTTTGCTCACAGAGCAGAATATAGTTTTATCTCTCAGAATATTAGAGATACAACCTCACGGTTGTTTGCAGAGATCGGTATCAGTTGATTGTTTAATTGGAAATTCATCGTCGAACAATACTGGTATATCACATATTGGTGAAAAGAAAAGGCAATATCAAAACCCCCATATTGTATATGACATGTATTACAAAACAACCTATAATATTTTTTATTACTAACAGAATTAATCATTTTAATCTGCCCATCATGGTTCTGTGTTTGAAAGTTAGTGTCTTGTTTGTTTTTGTGCGCTGTTACAGGTCCGGTCTCGGGTTCAAGCCCATAACAGGTAAATCCGATGTAAAACAGGAGAAATGATGAGACAAGTGGCGATGCTTCTGTTCAGTGCAGCTTCGTTCAGACGAATTTATTCTGAGGTCACAAAAAAAACTATTTTCCGCTTTTAAATGCCATATACACAGAAATACATATAACTAAAGCAGTTCCATAAACTTCGCAAGTCCCACTGTTGTACTAAACAAATAAAGCATTTTCCGAGTCTTCACTGAATCTTTCTGTCAGGTGTAGAACCTGATTTCTCCCACGTAAAACTAGCATGGATACAGAAGCACATAAACAGTGTTAAATGAAATCAATAACCATGTTGGTTATTCAAACTGAAAAGCCAGCACTTGTTTCTGTTTTTTGTTATCAGGTTCAAAACACTTTAACACAAAATAAAACACTTAAATACAGTCTAACAGTAAATATGTTCAGATATGAAAACATTAATACACAGGAATAGGGGATTATCACGCTTACCGGAAGTTCCCGGATTTTGGCACTTCCTCTTCCGGGCCATGTTAACGACAGCCGTTCCTGCTCTGTTATACTGTTTAAATCGGATAAACTCCAAACATACTTAAGTTTTCATTCCAGACTGAAGTGATACTGGATCAAAGCTGGATCAAAGCGATCGGTTCGCCGCGGTGAAGGGCCGAACTTTATAATAAAACACACGTTTGTTTGTCGCCGGTGGGGCACAACACCGGCACTTAACAGCATGCTAGCATTATCCAGCTAGCGTTTACTGACGTGCTTAACATTGTGCGTCTTAAAACACACAAACATCTGAAAACTGGGTCTGTACCCCCCACGTTTCCAGTGGAACAACTGGGGACTGCCAAGAAAGGAGACGCTTTCAGATGCTTGTGTGTTTTCAGCCGCACAAAGTTAGGCAGGTTATCGAAGCTGGCTAATGCTAACCTGCTAACACGACTGCGCAGTCTGCCGGCTACAAACAAACGTGTCTCGTTTTATTATAAAGTTCGGTCCTTCACCGCGGCAATCTGTCGTTTTGATCCACTTCCTCCTTAGCATCACTTCAGTCTGGAATGAAAACTTGGCATTGGCGTTTATCCGATTAACAAAGTTTAACAGAGTAGTAGCTGGCGGACTGCTGTTAGCATGTTAGCATTAGCCAGCTCGATAACGTGCCTAACTTTGTGCGGCTGAAAACACACAAGCATCTGAAGGCGTCTCCTTTCTTGGCAGTCCCCAGTTGTTCCACTGGAAACGGGGGGTACAGACCCGATTTTCAGATGTATGTGTGTTTTAAAACGCAAAAGTTAAGCACGTCGATAAACATGGCTTGCTAATGCTAGCATGCCGGTGTTAATGCCCCACCGGCTACAAACAAACATGCTACGTTGTTTTATTATAAAGTTCGGCCCTTCACTCTGGAGAATCGCTTTGATCCACTTCCTCCTTAGTATCACTTCAGTCTGGAATCCGTGAAAATTTCAGTAGGGTTGGCGTTTATTGACGTTATCTACGAAGTAAAGCAGGGACATTGAACTGGGCCGGAAGTGGGCCGTCTAAGTGTTTCAAACCGGAAGTTCGGAACACGGAAGCGTGATAATCCCCTATAAAGTTTCGGAAGCCAGGTTGGGGGGGGGCGGGCAGGGGTATGTTATCCAGGTATACACGGAAGACGTCGCCATTTTAGGCACGTTGGCCTCGTGAGGACGTTTCACTCACATTCATTCTGTTTAAGGACTAAATACTTTGTTGAAAGTTTGAAAAACTACATAACACTTTAACTTATAAATTTCAGCAGTTTCATGTGATTTAATCACTTACTAACCCGCGTAAAACAGGAGAAATGATGAGACAAGTGGCGATGCTTCTGTTCAGCCGAATGAGGAAGTTTACACTCGCGCTGAAGCTGAGACAAACGGAGAAGCAAATTGCCACACTGCCTCCTGCTGGCGAAACAGTATACACAGTTTATCACTGCAGAACCATAAATTACTTTACATAGAGAAATACTAATACAAAGGAAAAGATAAATCACAGTGTGACCATACATTGTGTGTGTCACACGTATTCATAAAAAAAAAAAAATGCAAACAACACAAACAAAAGCCAAACAAGCCAAATGAAAGTTATCTAAAAGAGAGCTGTGATGGAAGTCTGTCATCCAGCTCATCTCATGATCCAACCACAAAACTACATGAAAGGGAACAAATGAAGTTACTCCAAGTTCTTGGTGTATTGCACACCAGCACATATCATCGTCTCTGTCTTATAATACCTCCTAACCTGCAGATTTTACTCTGCACACTTCAAACATCTTTTCTTTTAAATATTCCCCTACACCTTTTAGCAGTATAGGACAGTGGCGGAGCCAGACGTTTTCACTGGGGTGGCCAGGGTGAGAGGATTACTCACCTAGGGGTGGCCATAAGTAGATACCTCAGAGCACATCATTTTATTTTAGCTCCGCTCTGCTCACATTATGAGACAGGATTTGTTATCATTTAAAAATGCTCTTATTTATACTGTATATTATTCAGCAATCTCAGCAAGAAAAGCGAAAAACTGGGATTTTTAATTTCTACATCTCCAATCTTAAAAATTCCAACTATATGGGGCAGCAAGTGTCTAACAAGGAAAAGTGGTTTGGAAGCAGCTTGGGGTCTCTGAAACTGATTGAGGACCTCCCAGTTATTTCATTTTTTAGTTTAACCCTCTAGGCGCCAAAGTCGCAATATTGCGACAGGCGACATTACTGAAAGATAACAGACCTTATCTTTAAATTTATAGCCTTGTACTGTTACTGCTTGGTTTTACTACATCGCCAAGACATACAGTGTCAGTTCTGACGCCATTTTTGAGTGTGTTTATGTGAAAAAAATCAGAGAAATAAAGGTTTGAAACCCGACACCCGCTCTCTGCGCACAAAAGGCGAAAGCAGCAGCGTGTTGGAAAGAGTGAGAGACAGATCGCGACTTTTAGAATAAAAAACTATACGCCCAGAGGTCTTTACAGTGCAGACGAGGTGCTGCACTGATCTTTGCTGATCAGGATTAGAAGGAGACGATCAGGCCTCATCAGAGACGAGTGACTGACGTCGCAGCGCGCTGCTGCACTCGCGCTGCCGCACTTGCGCCGCACAAACTGTCAGAAAGCACTGATGACGGTGAAAGTTTTCTCTGCCGCGGTGATGGGAGAAAGAAAGAGGGACGTGTGGGCAGAAGAGGGGATAATCAGAATAGGGGAGTTATTGATGACGGCTGGGAATGTTTGAGAGTTGAGGAAGTGATCCATGAATGGATCAAAGACACCGACGAGCCTGTGTGGGATATCGCGGACACGAGGATCTCACAGATGCTCGTGCATGTGATTTTCTGTCTCTGTTTTCGGGTGAGGATTTCTGGAACCTCGTCACAAATGAAAGATGTGCTCACCAGTACTGACACACACCAACTCCAGCCAAACCCCAGATTTCATGGCTGGTATGATGGTATGAGGAGTCAGCTAGGTTATGACAAATTATAAATCTATAATAACAAAAAAAGGGGGGAACCAAAAAAATATAATTTTACCTGTTGATATATAAATTAAATTAGCAAATGTACTCCTGTCAGATTTCTGTTCATTTATTCTGAGGATGAGAGGATGAAAAAGGATCAGTGAAAAAATGAAAAAAAAAAAATCTACTGTGTAAATATGTTCAGAATTCTGTTTTACTGAGTTTTACCTGCTGATATACAAATTATATTAGCAAAGTTACTCCAATCAAACTCCTGTTTCTTTATTTAGAGCATGAGATGACATTATAATTTTTTTCCTGTGTATAAATATGTTCAAAAATCAGTTTTTTTTACTGAAAGTTACACAATCCAATATGGCCGCTACCTGATGACATCACAATATGCAAATTACATGAGTAAATTTACTCCCATCACAAACTTTAGGTCATGATGAATATTTTTCTCATTTACATTATGGATCTATCTCTCACCACCTCCAAACTACAGCATTTGGAAATCTTAAAGTCCAAATGGAATATTTTCCTAAATAAACTCTGGCGCCTAGAGGGTTAAGCTTGGGGGTGGCCAGTGATCGGCCAGGCCCCCCCGGCAACCCCCATAGCTCTGCCCCTGGTATAAGACTCAGTGAGGTGCCGTGTAGCCCAACTGGATGGAAGTTGAAGCACTCAACACTTCACTGTCCCTCTGCTACTTCCATGTCTTCTCCCCCTGCTGGATTAACTCGCTCCAGAATAATCCTTTCACAAATTATATCACACTCCCAAGTGCTCTTTATTTGTCTGAAATTTTATATTTGATCAAAGTTTAATAGATTTATCGGCTGATTGCTTGCTGTTGTACTCAGATATTTGTTTACTGAGAAAAATAATCCAATATTACACATCAGTGGGTGGCGGTAAGTATGCAAACTTTTATGATAAGCAGTTAATTTGAGGGTGAAATTAGAGTCGGGCATTTCCACCACCAGTGTTAGAAGAGTCACTGATGGAATTCTGTGTTTTGCTCATAGATTAGGGATCCATCAGAAACCCGGCTTCACGGCAGAAACTTGTGTAAATCCATCAGGGATAGTCACGTGGCCCCCTCCCTTCATCCTTCTCTGAGGCTGACATTCCTGCTATGGGGAGTTCCTGGTGTGCAGTTGTGGGCACAAGCCATCCAGTATGACTGCCTCCATATCATGCTGCCTTCATGTGGTGTCGTATTTATGGTAAATACCAAAGTCCGACATGAAAATTGCACTTGAACACCCACTCATGTCGTCATTTTCACTGGGAAGCTGGAAAAATTTAATGATGCCCAAGTTGCCGAGATGAGGTAAACTTTGACCTTTCAACATGGCGGAGAGCAACAAAAATATAAATAGGAAGCATTACATTATGTTTGAAGTTCTGTGCTGCTGCTATTTGGTTAGTTTGTCGTCTGCATAATTCTGTGACATACAACTTTAATCCCATCGCTAATCCTGATAATTAAACTTTCATTCATTTTCTGTCCTGCTCTGTTCAGGGTCATAAATATTATTCTTGGAGGGTGATCCATCACCATCATTACGGCCACTGACGAAAAAGATAAAATGTCTTTTTTCAGAACATTAAAAAATAAAAAAAATTCAAGATTTCTTTTTTCAAAACATTAACAAAAAAAATATGGTGTGTGTGTGGGCGTGTTTTTGCAACATTGTGGGGACCATGTTCCGGATATTTATCATCACCGTGGGGACGTCTTGCCCTCGTGGGGACATTTTCCCAGTCCCCACGGGTACGAACCCCGTTTTGAGGGTCAAGATTAGGTTTTAGAGATTAAGGGTGAATTCCAATTCCTGTCAAACTGTTAACCTGTTTACCCTCAATCTTAACCCTCAATCTTAACCCTCAATCTTAAAAAATGCGCACTCCTGCGAAGTGCAACTGCTGTCCCGATTCTCAGAAAGTTAAGTTAAGGGGCAAGTTTGAGGGGCTGAATCGCTCTCAATACTGAGATTCTCCGACACCACCCTTATGAGTAAGGATTACCCAGAATGCAGCAGCAAAGAAGGCGAACTACAAATCTCAAGTATTTTCTTTATTAATGGAGATATTAATATTACGAAAACCATTGTTTTATCTTAGTTTAGGTCCATGTTATGGATTAGTTACCTCATTGTAGCATAATATTTATTTTTATTTTACAATCTTTTGTACCCCGCCTCTCGCCTGATAATAGCTGGGATAGGCTCCAGCAACCCCCGCGACCCTGAACTGGATAAGCGGTACAGAAAATGACTGACTGACGATCTTTTGTCAATAGCGGCCGGTGCGGTCAGCCATGTTGCTGTGGTTTAAGTTAGTTAAAGTTACAAAATGGTCATTTTTCTCGGCGCTAATGTAATTGTTTTATAACGTGCTTGTGCCGATAACAGTATAAGACAACCGGGCTGATGTCATCTCCTGTAGTCGCAGAGTTATGAAACGATAGTTCTGTTTCATTCATAGACCGCGGAACCGGGGGGCCAGCCGGGCCACGGCCCTGGTAACTTTTGTACTCTGGTAAAGAAAATAATAGCCTAAATAAATAACTGAAAGCAAGTTGCATTGTTGTCATTATGACCCGTCACTGCGCACCTTCTCTCTCTCACCATGCGCCCTCCCCCGCCCCGTTGAAAACTTTCCCTGCAGCTGCTATATAAGTTACGTAGGCTGCATAGAAATATCAAATATGTGCCTATCAAGTGCATTGTTTATCAATACATCATGCAAGCGTTGCGAGCCAACGTCAAAACGTCGATTTCAAAGCTAGCTTGTCAGTAGCTGGTTTCCATTACACTTTTTCGAAAAATAAAAGCGATATTTCTTAAATTTCGAAAAAGTACAATTGCGATATGTAGGTGTTTCCATTGAATGGTATCAGCCGTATCAGCCCCGCGAGACTCCACTTTGAGGAGGATGGAGATATAAACATGTTTTTCAGAGCTGCTCCTCATCAGGAGAAGAAATGGGGGAGTGGGTGGCCTAGTGGTAGCGTCGTGGGCCTTGGCGCGGAGGACCCGGGTTCAAGTCCCCGACACGACTCCTAGGTGAAACACTGTGGACCCGTGAGCAAGGTCCTTAACCCTCCAACTGCTCCCCGGGCGCTTTAAGTAGCAGCCCACTGCTCTCTGATACTCAGTACAGAGATGGGTGAAATGCAGAGCCCTAATTTCCCCTCAGGGATCATACTAGTATAACAAAAAAAAAAAAAAAAAAAAAAACAGCGGATGATGAGTCAGAGGTAAAGTTCGTATGTACGGAGCCTCTGATCACATCAGCAGGAAAAACACTCGTGGACACTTCCAGGACAGACGCCCAAAACGTAACACGAATGAAAAACCCCTCAGAATCAACTTCTGGACATTTTCCCAGTCCCCACGGGTACGAACCCCGTTTTGAGGGTCAAGATTAGGTTTTAGAGATTAAGGGTGAATTCCAATTCCTGTCAAACTGTTAACCTGTTTACCCTCAATCTTAACCCTCAATCTTAAAAAATGCGCACTCCTGCGAAGTGCAACTGCTGTCCCGATTCTCAGAAAGTTAAGTTAAGGGGCAAGTTTGAGGGCTGAATCGCTCTCAATATTGAGATTCTCCGACACCACCCTTATGAGTAAGGATTACCCAGAATGCAGCAGCAAAGAAGGCGAACTACAAATCTCAAGTATTTTCTTTATTAATGGAGATATTAATATTACGAAAACCATTGTTTTATCTTAGTTTAGGTCCATGTTATGGAGTGTGGATGTCATTTCTGGATCTTTATTCCACTTTTCCTGACTGATCTGATAAAACAGCCGCTGATACGAAGGCGCAGTCATACCATGTTATCCTGGTCACGTTTTATTAAATCCATGCTGACGTATAATTAACATGTGGGAACGAGATAACCGAGTCGTGGTGTTACAAATGTGTGGAAAGGACATAAACAGCTGGTGTCCAGTCGTTAATACATGAAGAACTTAAAGCATCTGTATAATGTCTAAATGAACTCAGCTTGCTGAGTTACGGAGATTTGGGGGTTTTTCATATATGTGACTGATAAAACTTCCCCCATCACTCCCATTTCACAGTTAATGCTTGTATATGATCATATTCATCGTAATTAAGGAGGAATAACTGGATTCTAACACCCCCCCCCCCCCCCCTGTAGTAGGCCTAATTGCGAAAAAAATGTTTCCATTACACTTATGCGCAAAACTGCTTCATCGAAACGTCTGGATTTACGCCTCATGAAAGCGTAAAAAATTTTAGGCGATATTTGAGTTTTTTTTTTTTTTTTAGAAATGTAGGTGTTTCCATTAGTGGTTTTTAATTGCGATATTTAGGTTTTGTGCAATTCCAGGTGTAATGGAAACCCAGCTATTGTTGACATCGTGAAAATGAAGAGACAGACATCTATTTCAACTTTTTTGACAACCAAGCCAAAACTACAAAAGCAGGATGAAAAAAATACTCCTCCTTCCTCAGAGACACAACAAACATCATCTTTTGTAAGAAAAGAAAAAAAAGGTGCTATTTTTGAAAAAGCAATGTCAGGTTTTTTGTTTTTGTTTTTTTCTTGGAAGTATGCCCCCCCCCTCGTTCAGATGCGTTCCGCGGTCCATGGGTTCATTCCTTCTGTAAACAAAGCTCCTCGCGCTCTTCGCAGGTCGAGTCCTAATGACAATTGTCAGTCAGGTGACGTGTCGGCCAGCATCCAGGAATTCACAGAACCATAGTTACCTACGTAACTTTCCTTATAGCTGCTGTTTACCTTTAAAGAAGTCGTGGTATGCAGTGACAGCTGAATATGTCCATGGTTAGGCAGGGTTAACAGTGCAAGTAAATGTAAATAAATTCTTCTTCTTCTGCGTCTTCTTCTTCTTCTTTTTCTTCTTCACTTTTTCTTCTTCTGAATTGACAGACTGAACGCCGCTTTGGCGTAATGCTGCCCCCCATGGTTTAAAGACGTATCTGCATTTAAGGGTGTCCCATTTCCAAGTCACAAAGTAGCCCTTAACACTTGGTTTTGAGGGCTGCTAATATTGAGGGTTGAGCTTGAGAGTTAAGATTGAGGGTTAAGATAGGAAATGGAATTGGGCCTAAGTTACATTTAGGTTTTGGTTAGGATTAGGACAAGGGTTAGGTTTATGCAATCAGTTATGGGCGTTAGGCAGTGTTGTATAAAGTACCCAAAAGCCATACTTGAGTAAAAGTAAAAGTACTTTACTGGAAAATGACTCAAGTAAAAGTGAAAGTTGCCTGCTAGAATATTACTTGAGTGAAAGTAAAAAAAAGTAGCTAGTATTTACTGTACTTAAGTATCAAAAGTAAAAAGTACTGTTAATAAAACGCAATCAGAAATTTGAGTTGAACATTTTCTTTATTTCTGTTTAATTTAGTTTTTAAGTTTTAATTTGTGAAGTTTAAAAAAGTTTCAATACCTCCTTACATAAACCCAACCATATAGAAAAATATTATACACACAAACATCCTTACAGACCTGCATGCATGCCTACCAACATTCATACCCACGTGCATTCAATATTAAATCATTCCTAATAAACTCTTGGTGCTTGGAGGTGATGCAAACAAACGAAGAACTTGATTGGTTGATCTTTAACATGACTGCAGTGCGACTGCACTTGAACTGTCCATCCAGTCATTACTGAACCCTGAAAAACTTTTTGTTCAACCTCAAAAGAAGTTGTTTTTTTCCCACTACAACAAAACAAAGATTTTTTCCATTGACTATTACGTTCCTTATTTATGTTATGTATTTTGTAACTAGTAACTAAGATGCTCAGGTAAATGTAATGGAGTAAAAGTATTGATTTTTCTTGCAAAATGTAGTGAAGTAAAAGTAAAAGTCATCAAAATAGAAGTAGTAAAGTAAGGTACAAATACAAAAAAATACTACTTAAGTAAAGTAACTAAGTATTTTTACTTAGTTACTATACAACACTGGCGTTAGGTTTAGGGTAAGGGGATAGGGAATGCATTACGTTAATGGATGTACCCCTTGGGGATATAAAGACAAACGTGTGTGTGTGTTTGTGTGTGTGTGGTGGTGGTGGTGGTGGTGGTGGGGGGTGTTTCTTTTAATTTCTTTTTTTATTTCTCAGAATTTTCATTTCTTCAGCGGCCCAAATCCTCTTACGTACCATCATGTCCATGAATTACTTTGTGTAAATGAGTGTGCTGCATGTGTGAGCTGGCATTTTTTGTCCAACAATTTCCAGTTGCATCTGTCTAACATTTGTTCAACATGTACAACTGTATATATATTAAACAATTATGAATAATTTTCTAAATTAATCATCCCTTCCACATAAAGAAAAGGCTAAATTGACAACAGTAATTCAAATAACAGGAAACTAAAGAAATATTTACAAAATTATAATTTAGTGAAACAAAATATTTATTTTTAATTGTGTTTAAAAGTGATAATTTAAAAAAAGCAGTGGACCAACATACCTGTCAGCAGGTGCAGACATCTGATTGGACGTTACAGAAAACACCTGTTTGCAGTGATTGTCTCAAAGTGTTGCTCAACATTTTAGCTTCGGAGCCCCATCATGCTTGTTTACTCTGATTTTTTGTGTGTTTGTTTTGAATATTTCTGTTGAACCACAATTCAGAATCAATGTCATGATTTTCATAGAATTTTTATTTATGATTACTTTGATTAATTTCAACTTATTTCACTGACAGCTGATTTTTCTGCTTCTTTTATTGGATGGTATGAATCACTGAGGACGGCTGTATAAGTAAAAATGTTCAGATCTCTGGCTGCTGGCATTTTCAATGCTGATGAAAAGCATTTGGTACAATATTGTTTCTTTCAAATACTTGAATGCTTCATGCTATTACAGACCTATTTTTGTATTTATATGTTTTCTATGTATTTGTTCATGTTTGTTGAAATTTTGTTCATTATAGTAAAAAAACACAATGTTTTTTTAAATACTTGAAGGCAAAAAGCCACTGCAGGCAGACTTTATTCATGTATCTTTTCAGGTTGAAAACTAGGGCCACTGTTGGTTGCTCAGTGTGAAGAGGCGAATATATTTAATGAAGCTGGTTATGGTGAAGAAATATGAGGTTTTTTGTTTTGTTTTTTTTTTTTTGTGCCATGGTCTTGAATTCGCTATTAATTACCGTAGACATTCACTGCTGGTAATGGCTTCGACAACTACATTTCTGGTATCATGACAACACTAATATAAACAGGAATCCAAAACTGTGTTGGAAAAATGATGAACCACAGAGAACTTCATTACCCTAAAGAACAAGAACGCATCAAGCAACTGGCAAACTACCATCACTTCTGGTTCTGCTTACAATGCATTTCAAAATAAGAGTCGACCCATTGCTGATTCGTGATGTGTTTTACGACTTTGGCCCGATTATTCACCACCTTCTCAACACATGCCTGGAGTCAGGCTGCGTCCCCTCTGTTTTTAAACACGCAGTTGTCCACCCTCTTTCAAAGAAGCCTAACCTTGACCCTGGTGAGTTGGTGAACCACAGACCAATCTCAAAACTCCCTTCTCTCAAAAATCCTAGAGCGACTGGTGCTGCAGCAACTACAATCTCATCTAGACCAGACCAACATCTCAGATAAGTTTCAGTCAGGTTTTAAACCAGCCCACAGCACAGAAACAGCTCTTGTAAAGGTTTTTAACGACCTGTTTTTATCTGTTGACTCCGGCCACCCTGCAGCTCTGGTCCCTCTAGACCTGACGGCTGCATTCTACACTGTGGACCACCAGATACTGATCTCCCGGCTTGAGCACTGTGTCGGTCTCCATGCTCTCAGCTGTTTCCGGTCGTATCTGTCTGGTAGATTTTTTTTTCCATTCAGCTCGACATCTTCTCATCCACTCCTTGTCCTGCGGTGTTCCCCAAGACTCCATTCTGGGTCCCATACTGTTCTCACTGTACCTGCTTCCACTGGGAATTTTTTTTCAGAAACATGGCCTCCACTACCACTGCTACGCCGATGAAGTTCAAATCTACCTCTCATTAAACCCCCAAAATGGCCCAATAAACCGACTCTTTCACTGCCTCAACAACCTGAGGGCGTGGATGGCTCTGATCTTCCTTCGCCTCAATGATGACAAAACTGAGATTGTTGTCTTCAACCACTCCCCATCTAAAAATACTCTAAGCCCTGACCTCGGCCCCCTGTCTTGTCATATCGCCCTCATGCCAAAACCCTAGGATTCACCAGTGACGGTGCTTTAAAGCTTGACGCTCAAGTGAGCTCTGTGGTGAAGAGTGTTTTCTTTCAGTTAAGAACCTCCATAAACTGAAGCCTTATCTGCCCAAACAACACCTTGAGAAGGTAGTCCACCTGCTGATCATGTCTCGCCTGGACTACTGCAACTCCCTCTACCAGGGCTTAAATCAGCACTCCCTCCACCGTCTCCAGGTAGCTCAAAATGCCGCGGGTCGCATGCTTACTGGTGCACGCCGACGTGCTCACATCTCACCTATTCTGGCTCAGATCCTCTGGCTCTCTGTTGCTTTTAGAATTCAATTCAAAATCCTGCTCCTGGTCTTTAAAGCCCTCATGGCCTCACACCTGGCGACCTAGCTGAGCTCCTCACCAGTTACACTCTCCCCGGATCACTGACATTTTCCTCCTGGCTTCTCCTGGACGTCCCCAGATCTAGATGCGACTCTAAGGGTGGCAGAGCCTTTTCTGTGGCGACGACTGTGGAACGTCCTGCCTCTGAGTATCAGAGCCGCTCAGTCACTCTGCTTTCAAAAACCTGTTCCAAACCTTCCTCTTTACCCAGGCCTTTCCATCAGAATAACCCCCCTCCCTACTCCCTCCTGTCCCATCTTCCGTCCCCATGATATCATTCCACCTATTGTGTTTCTAGCTTTGAGTCATTACGACCTTTTTAACATGACTGGTGTCATATGTATTTTATTTTATGTTATATACTGTATAAATATTTTCTACTTTTTGCTAGTTTTTTATTTGATCTTTTATTGTGATTTGTTTTAAGTATCCAATCGTTTAGTTGGGTTGTACAGCACCTCGGGCTCCAAAAGGATGCTGTTAGTGTGCTCTATGAATAAATTGAACTTGAACTTGAGAAAACGCTAAATTTGTTGCAAGATAACGCAAAATGACTAAATATTCTTCCCACGTTCCCTCGAGGTCACTGTACATTAATGACACCTGATCAATAAAATACTCAGAGAGGGGCTTGGAAGCAAACTACTAGTAACTCAAACAGTCTTGATTTTAAAAACTAAAACCCATATTTCTCACAGCCGAAGATGATGTCGATTTTGCTTACTTGGATGGATCCATCAACCCCATCAGGACCAACAAGTAATGGGTCTATAAATTCATATTATTACTTAAACAGACAATACAAATTAAATGCTTTAAAATATTTTATAGAAGTTTGTACCACATTAATACTTCAACAGATCAATTCAATGTCACTAAAGAAACTCCATCTATCATTAGATAAAGAAGTTTTCATCAAGTTTTAATAACTGAAAATGTGCATGTTGTGATTTTCTAGCCAGTTTGCCTCAGAAAGTTAATAAAGATATGTTCACCCTGGTTTGTGCAGATAAAATGACTTCCAGCAGCAGCGTCTTCAGAGCTCGTTTCTCCTGCTGTTGTTTTGTTCAGTATAATGCAATCAGCTTGTTGTTGTGCTTAATTATGTACAGGTCATGCCATGTTTCCATGCATCTCCAGCCATCCAAGCTGTAAAAGTATAATTGTGCCAGGAGGTCCGTCCTCTCCACATGCCCATTACCACTGCCAGTTATTGACCCTTGTTGTCATATCATGTAGCGGCTAACGCGCTGTGTTGCCATTCAAGCACATAATTAATCACTGTGGCATCTTGTTGTGACTTGCAGCGAGGCACCAGTATTGCAGTCTTGATGAATCACCCAGAGATCGAAGGATACTCAGTGCCGAAAGGCTCTGAGCACAAAATACAGCCACCTATGAGACTGAGATCAATGAGGCTTTTGACCTGTTCTCTCAGCTCCGGGTTCAGTCTGGAAAAATGGCTCAGAGAGGAAAAAACGCTGAATAGGTGTAGTTATTCTGCTCTGGAAAAGACAGAACTGCATCATGATTTAGTCTTTTTCTGGTACAGGCTCGTCCAATCAGCTGTGACACTTCATTACTCATAAAACTCGTAAGCTGCAACAAAAAAGACATTTAACTGATAAACAGGTCAAACTTAAAAATGTTTAAAAACAATAAAAAGAGAAATGTTAAGTTTTGCTCATTTAGCTCAAAAAATCATTTTGAGTATTTCAGATGTTAATCCCAGTCAGCATCCAGAACCTAAAATCCCAGTCAGAATCAGAACCTATAATCCCAGTCAGAATCAGAACCTTTAATCCCAGTCAGCATCAGAACCTTTAATCCCAGTCAGAATCGGAACCTTTAATCCCAGTCAGCATCCAGAACCTATAATCCCAGTCAGAATCGGAACCTTTAATCCCAGTCAGCATCCAGAACCTATAATCCCAGTCAGCATCCAGAACCTTTAATCCCAGTCAGAATCAGAACCTTTAATCCCAGTCAGCATCCAGAACCTTTAATCCCAGTCAGAATCAGAACCTATAATCCCAGTCAGAATCGGAACCTTTAATCCCAGTCAGCATCCAGAACCTTTAATCCCAGTCAGAATCAGAACCTATAATCCCAGTCAGAATCAGAACCTTTAATCCCAGTCAGCATCAGAACCTTTAATCCCAGTCAGAATCGGAACCTTTAATCCCAGTCAGCATCCAGAACCTATAATCCCAGTCAGAATCGGAACCTTTAATCCCAGTCAGCATCCAGAACCTATAATCCCAGTCAGCATCCAGAACCTTTAATCCCAGTCAGAATCAGAACCTTTAATCCCAGTCAGCATCCAGAACCTTTAATCCCAGTCAGAATCAGAACCTATAATCCCAGTCAGAATCGGAACCTTTAATCCCAGTCAGCATCCAGAACCTATAATCCCAGTCAGCATCAGAACCTATAATCCCAGTCAGCATCCAGAACCTTTAATCCCAGTCAGAATCAGAACCTTTAATCCCAGTCAGCATCCAGAACCTAAAATCCCAGTCAGAATCGGAACCTTTAATCCCAGTCAGCATCCAGAACCTATAATCCCAGTCAGAATCAGAACCTTTAATCCCAGTCAGCATCCAGAACCTATAATCCCAGTCAGAATCGGAACCTTTAATCCCAGTCAGAATCAGAACCTTTAATCCCAGTCAGCATCCAGAACCTATAATCCCTGTCAGAATCAGAACCTTTAATCCCAGTCAGCATCCAGAACCTTTAATCCCAGTCAGAATCAGAACCTTTAATCCCAGTCAGCATCCAGAACCTATAATCCCAGTCAGAATCGGAACCTTTAATCCCAGTCAGCATCCAGAACCTTTAATCCCAGTCAGCATCCAGAACCTTTAATCCCAGTCAGAATCAGAAACTTTAAACCTTTTTAAGTTATTTCTGCTTCTTTTTACCTTCTATCCTCACAAACCAGCTCCACCTCAGCTGCATCAGAAAGCTCTTCTTTCTTAATTCCAGACAAAGAGGATCATTATTTTTCTTCTTTTCAGACACACTCAGAACTTTCTGCTCACTTGTTGATCTTTGGATGCTCTCTGATTGGTGGAAAGTTGGACGGAAGTGTCTTCATCACCATCTCCAGCTCTAAATAGAGCTCTCTTAGCAACGTAGTAGTGGTGGTGATGTTTTTATGATGAAAATGGGATAAATAACGGTGTTATCATGGATCATTGTGGATTTACCAGATAGAGTCTCTGAATAAACACCAAATTTAGTGGGTGGAACTTCCTGGATGGGATAGAAATGCTGGAAAACGTCTGTAGATCAGCTGAAGGGTAAATTATCCATCACAGTTTACCCCAGAGTTACACACCACTACTGATTATTTAGCTGATGGTGCTCAGCAGTTTTAAGGGTTAATCTTCTGTCTAGATCATTATATCTTCACGCTAGTACTATTGTAATGTCATTTTCACCTGTCTCAATAAGAAATGTCTGGAACGTCTTAAAGTTGTACAGAACGCTGCTGCAAGGCTCTTAACCAGATCTCCAAAATGCTACTCCGTTGTTAGCGCAGCTGCACTAGCTTAGCGCAGCTGCACTGGCTGCCTATCCACCACACAGTCCATTACAAAATTCTGGTTTTAACCTACAGAACTCTGCATGGTCAAGCCCCAGTTTACTTGAATAAACTTTTGGAATCAAATGTCCCAAGCAGATCACTGAGGTCATGTCATCAGGATCTGCTAGTTGTGCAGCGTACACGCTTAGAAACCAAAGGTGAGAACGTTTGTGGCTGTGGCTCCTACACTCTGGAATTCCCTTCCTGTTGCGCTGAGATCTGTGGACTCTGTGAGCAAAAAACTTATTTTTTCAAACTTGCTTTTGTTTTTTGCATTTTGCTTGTCCATTTCACTGTTTTTTTCTGTATTATCCTGCAGCAAAGCACTTTGTGATTTTATCTTGAAAGGTGCTATTGAATAAAGGTTACTTACTTACTTACTAGATCAGGGCTATTCAAATGGCGGCCCGCAGGCCACAAGCGGCCCAAAACCAACTTTCATGTGAACCAGCCTTTAGTTCTGCCAAAATAAATTCATAAAAATAATAAAAGTCAAAAGACTTAAGATATTTCTACATCGACTGAAGAAATTCCGACCATTGTATCAACCTTGAATGCAAGACTCGTTAGCCTAGCAAGCAGCGTGGTCGCGTTATTACGTTCACTGTCAGAGCGGCTTCACACCAGCTGCTACTGCTTTCAGAATAATAAATACACATAGTTGCATCTTTCAGATGGTTCATAAAACGTGCTACCACGTTCAGAAAGTTTACAACCCTTTCGAAGTTGTCTTATTGAGGTTGCAGGGAATGCAGTCACTGAGTGGTCACAGTTGCTGCCACAGCGGTCCGTGTTCGCCATCTACGTTAAAGGCCCTTCACATCAAAGGTTCACATCATGCAAAGCGCAGGCGGCTGGCGGGAGGCCCGTTCATTGTGTGTGTGGTACCCCGGCAGCAGAGCGTGCCGCCATGCCGCCGAACTCAGCGAAAGCGAGATGGGCGTATGCCGCCGTGGTACCGCTGTGCCTGAATTAAAAAAATTTTAAGTTGGGCGCAGCGCACTGTGACGGCATCTTGGCACATCCAATAGGAAAGAAACCAGTTCTGGAGGAATAAAAGTGCACAGAAGTAGAGCTGCAGTCAGATGAAATATGGATGACAAACTGATTTATCTGGTTTTCAGAGCTCTGGGACAGTCTCACCAGGAAGGGACAGAGATGGAGGGAGATCAGCGATTTGCTGAATTTGCCAGGTTTGTTTAAAGGAGTACAGCGCAAGTTCCAGCTTTTTTCCAGAAGTTCGCCCCCTCTGGCGAGAAGTGGAAGTGAAGCTAATGTCGTGCACACGCATTAGCTGCTTGGACTGCGTTGGTCTCTAATTTAACCCACATTACACTCAGTCTGAGCCCAGTCACGATGTCTACTGAAGTAATAAAGTTATAAATCTGCAAGTTGTTTACGGTTTGATCGTTGAGTAAACTGATAGTCTGTATGCTAACGGTAACAACAAGCTAACGCTGGCTTGTAGTTCAAATATCCAAATTCAGAGGCTGAGACCACAATTACCTTATAAACATTACC
This sequence comes from Atherinomorus stipes, assembly GCA_023101725.1. Classification (NCBI taxonomy): domain Eukaryota; kingdom Metazoa; phylum Chordata; class Actinopteri; order Atheriniformes; family Atherinidae; genus Atherinomorus; species Atherinomorus stipes. The sequence continues at coordinate 4,520 of JALJCO010001737.1, read as the reverse complement.
ACATCAACTAAATTAACAAGTTGACAAGAGTGTATCTCCTCCCCGGTAACAGTCATGTGGATGTTATACTGGCTGAAGAAACACAAACTTAGTAAATTTTCTTGATGCCATTACTTTTATTGTTGAAGCTTTGATTTCAGACCTGTACATAGCTGTTCATGTGTTTGACTATGCTTGTCCTACATCCACAGAACTCACCACTGAAGACATTCCTGCTGCTTTTATTGTGAGTACAAAGACAACAGTGAGAAATTGGTGTGAGTGTGATATGGCTGTAAGAGGCCATAGCCGATCCAACACCTCTGTACCAGCATCAGACATCAGAGGCAGCGCAGCGCTGGTTAACAACAGATGGTGTAATCCTAGAAGTGTCACTGTAAAGGAGAGGATCAGTGCCCAGGATAATAAAACTGTTAGCTGGCTTTTCTGTCCACAGAGTTCAGTGTTGCTTTTGTAGATGTGTAAATCTCACTCTGCTCTGCTGCTGATGCTGCCTGTGATGTCAGTACCGCAGTCCCTGCCAGGTTACATCTGGTTTTCTGGAGATTTTAACCATGTTTCCCTCCCTCACTCTGCTTCTGCCTTCCCAGCAGATATCAGCTGCTGGACCACAGAACATTTATATATGTAATATTAGATGTATTCTACGCAAACATAGATGCTTTATAGATAAGCAGTGTTTTCCCTTCATTTGGAAAATCAGACCATCTTCTGGATCCCTCACCTCTGCATACAGCTAGCAGCTGTGACCAGAGAAGCTTAAAGGAGGTGGTCTCAGTAAGCTCAAAAATCTTTTAATTAGACTCGGTCCGATTGGGGACTCAGCTCAGCTTGGGGTGGGGGTGGTCTTCCGGACCGAGATGGTGTTCATGTTGCACCATAGCCAAATTAGCCAAACCTTTTGAATAATGCTCCCAATCTCTCCAGAGGTGGCGCTGCATTCAAATTCACCGTAGGAGAGGACAAGACGTACAACAAACAAGAAGGTTCTCACAACTTCCGTTTCCTCCACAAGCACGCAAACATGGAGCATGAAACTATCACAGTCTTGTGTTTTTTATTCTATCTTATGCAAGCATGCTGCATTAACACGTTGCAACCATGGGCCCGGTAAGAAACAACAGACAAGGCAGTAGACCATAGAAAGTATCACTCTGTATTTAAGGCCACATGTGTTTGTTGTCGTAGTGTTTACCCACAATGCCCAGCGTTTTACCCACAATGCCATGCTAAACCAAATGCAGGAAGCAGCAGTTTGTAGTCACTTCTGTATTTGGTCCACTTAAAGCGGACCAAGACCTGCATTTTTTAAGCAGACCAAGTCTCCTTGTTTTTCCAGATCAGAGTCCGTTTGCACATTTGCAACCCTCTCAGACCTAAACACTGCCAACCGGAGCAGAAATCTGGCTCTAGCGATGGATTCAGACCTTAAAACCATCAACCAGACCACAAATTTGGCTGTAGTGATGGACTCAGACCTAAAAACCACCAACCGGACCAGAAATCTGGCTGTAGCGATGGATTCAGACCTTAAAACCATCAACCAGACCAGAAATCTGGCTGTAGTGATGGATTCAGACCTTAAAACAATCAACCGGACCAGAAATCTGGCTGTAGCGATGGATTCAGACCTTAAAACCATCAACCAGACCAGAAATCTGGCTGTAGTGATGGATTCAGACCTTAAAACCATCAACCGGACCAGAAATCTGGCTGTAGTGATGGATTCAGACCTTAAAACAATCAACTGGACCAGAAATCTGGCTGTAGCGATGGATTCAGACCTTAAAACCATCAACCAGACCAGAAATCTGGCTGTAGTGATGGACTCAGACCTAAAAACCACCAACCAGACCAGAAATCTGGCTGTAGCGATGGATTCAGACCTTAAAACAATCAACCGGACCAGAAATCTGGCTGTAGCGATGGATTCAGACCTTAAAACCATCAACCAGACCAGAAATCTGGCTGTAGTGATGGATTCAGACCTTAAAACCATCAACCAGACCAGAAATCTGGCTGTAGTGATGGATTCAGACCTTAAAACAATCAACCGGACCAGAAATCTGGCTGTAGCGATGGATTCAGACCTTAAAACCATCAACCAGACCAGAAATCTGGCTGTAGTGATGGACTCAGACCTAAAAACCACCAACCAGACCAGAAATCTGGCTGTAGTGATGGACTCAGACCTTAAAACCATCAACCAGACCAGAAATCTGGCTGTAGGCGATGGATACAGACCTAAAAACCACCAACCAGACCAGAAATCTGGCTGTAGCGATGGATACAGACCTTAAAACCATCAACCAGACCAGAAATCTGGCTGTAGCGATGGATACAGACCTTAAAACCACCAACCAGACCAGGAAATCTGGCTGTAGCGATGGACTCAGACCTAAAAACCACCAACCTGACCAGAAATCTCGTTGTAGCAATGGATTCAGACCTAAAAACCATCAACCAGACCAGGTGAGGGACTCGGACCTAAACTTTGAAACCAAATTAAGGCACTAAATCACCAAATCAGACCCACTATCACCTTAAGAACATCTCATGGATCAAACATCTAAAGTCTCAGCAGGACCTGGAGAAACTAGCCGGTCATTCATCTTCAGTCTGCTGATTATTGTGACAGTGTCTTTACTGGTCTACCTATTAACCAGTTAGACCTGTAGCTCATTCAGAACTCTGCTGTCCGAGTTCTCACTAAAGCCCCGTTTCCATCCACGTGTCTGGGTCGGGTGGGTTTTGGTACGGATATGTTAATTTCATGTTGCGTCCCCACAGCAACAGACATATGTTGAAAAGACGTTTGGTATTGAGTAGGTGCCAACGTAACTCAAAACCAACAAAATATTCACGTCTAATAACATTAGACTTGAACGTCAGTCGGACGTTGGGATTATGACGTCGTACAGACATTGATGTTTGGTCGAAGATCTAATAACATGTCAATATTCTACGTTGAATTGACGTTGGGATAATACGTTGAACAGACATTGGGTATTGAGTAGGTACCAACACAACTTAAAACCAACCAAATATCAACGTCTAATGATATTAGATTTAAATGTTGGTCAGACGTTGGGATGATGACGTTATACAGACACTGATGTTTGGTAAAAGATCCAACAACATGTCAGTATTCTACGTTCAACTGACGTTGGGATAAAATGTTGAACAGACGTTGGGTTTTGAGTAGGTGCCAACGTAACTCAAAACCAACAAAATATTAACCTCTAATGACATTAGACTTGAACGTCAATCAGACGTTGGGATAATGACGTTGTACAGACATTGATGGCTGGTCGGAGATCCAATAACAACACGTCAATATTCTACGTTGAACAGACGTTGGGTATTGAGTAGGTACCAACACAACTTAAAAACAACCAAATATCAAAGTTATTTAATGTCAAATTCATATGTTAGGCTGACGTAAGTTGACGTCATTTCAGTGTTGGATTTTGGGTATCTGAGGTCAGACCCTAAATCCAACCAAAAAATCAAAAGTCAACTGATGTCGTGTGCCTGCTGGGTAGCACCTAGCTGCAGCCGGAGCCACTACAAAACCACGCCCACCGTAGGAATGAGTGAACCTAACCCCCAACCCCTCCAGTCACCCTAACGACCACCTGCTCACATCACTACAAACCACGCCCAGTTTCACTACAAACCACGCCCAGTTTTACTACAAACCACGCCCAGTTTCACTACAAACCACACCAAGTTTCACGACACACCCCTGGGTCTGCGGCTGCAGGTGGGTATACCTGCCTTTATAAATCACACTCTTCCTGGAAGTTTGCGCAGGTAAATTTGGCTCCGCCCCCCGACACACCCACATTCTACCATAAATGGTCAGTGCAAATAACCTGATGGATGTTTCTGCAGATAAATGAGCCAGCTGATCTGAGGCATTTAAAGCTCAATCATGGCGACCTAAAAGAGAGTAAAACGTACTTTCACAGAGACTGAAGTGGAGGTGCTTGTTGGTGATGGAGCCTCACAGAAACATTTTATTTGGGCGTCACAGGTGGAATCACGTATAAACTAACGTCTGCTGATGGCAGCAGGTTGTTGTGGCGGTGATGATGTAACGAAGGTCTGTTCCAGAAGTCGCGTTGTGGAACACAGAAACGTCATGTCAGCATGTCAGTGCAACTGTGTGCAGAACACAGAGCACCTCTTTGGTGCCCCCCCCCCCACCACCTGCATCTAAACACCTCCACCAGCACGCTGTGGTCAGCTGATGGGTTGTGGTGGGCACGGTTTCAAAGGGGCGGTCTATCTGGATCCAGTTCAAAGACAAAAGCGCTGCAAAAGTAAATCTACTTATTAGCCAGTCATCATCATCATCATCATCGGGCCAGGAAATCCTGGTGAATCCCTGAAAACGCGTTCCCTTCTAATTCTCCCATCTGTACTGTAGGTCTTCCAGCAGCAACGATGCACCATTACACACAGGTGTCTCCAGGGTATTAACAGCTTTACATCAGTCAGTCTGTCTGCCGCAC
>JALJCO010001734.1:0-30950 GCA_023101725.1 Atherinomorus stipes | reverse complement strand
CATTACAGTTCATCTGACTTTAATGTCACTGAAATGAGATAGATGTCACAAAATGCAGGAGGTGGTGGGATGTAGTAAAATGTAAATAATGTTTAAAACAATGTACAACACTCAGGGTTGTAGACTCCCGATGGAGGTCATGCTTAAATGAACAATAACAAAAAATATATCTTAGTAGAGCAGAATTTGTGTGAAGACAAGCAGTGTGAACATTGTTTTATCCTACATTTCAATGTTGGGGGGTGGTAGGGGACCTGGATGTTGGGCAGGGGGGCATTGGCCCAAAAAAGGTTGAGAAGCACTGATACATGAACCAAACCTGTTCCCTACCAGGGGATGTTTACAGCATATGTTGTTCCTGGGTTACAATTAACCATTTTGGAACAGAAAACCCAAGATTACTGTTTAATCTAGGTTAACATAACCAGTTATACCAGTAAACCACCTTTTTTTAATCTGCCCCCTGGTGAACACAAATATCTTGTCAGTCAGTATCACGACAGCATCTCAATATACACTGCCCGGCCCAAAAAAAGTAGCCAACAAAAAAAAGGTCAACATGTAACATTTCGTTGGACCGCCTTTAGCTTTGATTGCGGCAGCATTCGCTGTGTTTCAGAAGCTTCTGCAATGTCACCAGATTTATTTGCATCCTGTTGCATCAATTTTTTCACCAAGATCTTGATGATGATTGTAGAGTCTGACCACAGCACATCCCAAAGATTCTCCAGTGGGGTTCAGGTCTGGACTCTGTGGGGGCCAATCCATGTGTGAAAATGATGTCTGATGATCCCTGAACCATCTTTCACAATCTGAGCCCGATAAATTCTGGCACGGTCATCTTGGAATATGGCCGTGCCATCAGGAAAGAAACATCCATTGATGGAATAACCTGCTCATTCAGTATATTCAGGTATCAGCTGACCTCATTATCTGAGCTCATACTGTTGCTGAACCTGGACCTGAGCAACTGCAGCAACCCCCAGATCATCACACTGCCTTTACAGGCTCATACAATAGCACTAGGCATGATGCTGCATCACTTCATCTGCCTTTCCGGCCACATTTCTTCCTGGGGGGGGGGGGAAGACGATGGTCCACTATCCTTCCAGTTTTTCATAATGCGTTGGACTGTTCTGAACCCAGTTTTAGTAGTTTCTGCATCTCCTTAGACGTTTCACCTCTTGATGCCAATGATTTAACCCTTCTCAGACAGACTAACATCTTTTCCAAGACCACGGATGTGTCTTTCCACATGGTTGTTTATGAAATGAGAAGCACCTCATTGCCCCAGTTGGGGTTAAATAACTTGTTGCCAGCTGAAAGATAATCGCCCATGCAGTAATTATCCAATAGGAGGCTCGTACCTACTTGCTTAGTTAAATCCAACGGTGTCGACATTTTTTTGGCCAGGCAGTGTATTTAGTCATGTAGACATGATCAAAACGACTTGATGAGGTTCAAACTGAACATCAGAATGAGGAAGAGAAGGATTTAAAGTGACTTTGAGCATGGTTTTATGGTCTGAGTGTTTTAGAAACTGCTGATCTGGGGTTTTTTAACACAAAAAAAAAAAAAACCCCCCCCCCCCCCCCCCCCCCCCCCCCCCCCCCCCCCCACACAACCATCTCTGGGATCTATTGGACTTTTGAGGATCATCTTTTTGATGCAAAATCACAATTGTTTGTATGAAAAACACCAAAGTCAACGGTATTTTTGTGATAAATCTAAGGAAATTGGAACAAAATGATGTGTCTTTGTGAAAGGCTGCTTGTAGCACAAGACTAAAGACCTGGGGGGTATAGAAAGGTGGCTTAACAAATGCTGTGGCAAAGCCTGAGCTCTGGGTCGCTAAATCCTCTGAAAACTTATCCTACTCTGTCTGTTCCACCGCTCCAGCTATGAATCAGCTATCACAAGCCAGCTTGGTTAAGCCAGGAGGATGAGAGCATAACCTACTGTATGACGCTCCAAAATCACTCTGAAAATGTAAAAATGTTGAGTCGAAATTGCAGGAGGAGAAAATGATACTGGTGTAAAAAAGCAACACGAGTGCATCCAGGATGGCCCGCTGAAACGCTTGGCAGAGAATTGCCAGCAAAGTCGGTGTGTGTCTCCTGCTGACTCTGGCTTCACTGATGAAACTGAAGTTAGGGGCGTGGCCTCAATAAGAACTGACAGTTTTCATGTAACCAGGTCTCAGTTAAAAACATACTGTAAAGTCAAGGCTATGTTCAGTGATAAAATCATTGATTAAAAATTATGTTTTGGGACAGGCTGTATGTTTACTTTAGATAAAAACTTTTTAGAGTGGAGCTCTCTGTGTTCTGACAGAGCTACATTTCTCCTTCTGTATCAGGACAGGCATAGTAGCAACTTCTAAACGGGTCCCAGCTTGTTCTGGGTTAGTTTATGACTGCTAACCTTGCAGCCCGGACCCCCAACACATCATACATCAGACTGTGGAGACTGAATTTGAAGCAGGTGAAGTGGTAAAACAGTAAGAGGGGCTGAGGGGGCCACACTACCTTTGATTGTTCTGGAAGGGGGTGTATGGAGGATAAAAAGGAGTTTGGCTTGGGCGTAGATCTGAGCCCAACTTTGACCCATTCCATCATCTCCTTAGTGAATTTCAGGTGGGGGGAGAGTTGGAGAATTGATGGTCTGTCAGGGGTATGGGGTGCGAAGAAGGTCCACCATCCTGGTTGCGAATGCTGTTAAGGGGGAATAAAGATCCTACCTCTAGCCTCTCATTTAGGCTCTCGTTGGGCAGGGGGGCAGCCCTCCTCTGTTTCGCCTTCCACGGTTCCAGGGAGGATTATCACTCGATGATTTGATGTTACTCATAGAGGCTGCCTTTTTCTGGGTTGTGTTATCGTTTCCCTTTAGCTTTGTGTTACAGTAGCTTGCTCGTCTTCACTGTTTTGGGTTGCTGGCAAAGTTGTTTCATTTCCACACAAGTCCATTTACCTCCACATTAACTTCTATGCAAAGAACTTTGATCTCCAGTGCTGTTATCTTCTGTCGGAGGTTTTGGTACTCAACTGTGGAGAGGGAAGGCATCTTGTTGCTATTAGCCTAGTGTTAGCACCTTTCCAAGCTATTTATGTGAGTGCTAAACTCATGCTGTATCAGGCTCCAGCAGTGTGTAAGCCACACACACACAAGAGTGCTGAAGATAAAAGAACTTAAAAAATGTAATAGTTTCAGTGAAAAAATGTATGACTCCCAATAATTTACAAGTATCCAAAGTAACTGCAGGTCTAGTTATGATGAAAAAGGGAAAAAAATGGTATAAAACCAGGCAGAATGGAAAGCAAAGCAGAAAGCGTCAGCACGGCAGCAAGCAGCTCTAAACAGAAAACCCAGGGTTACGTTTAATCTGGGGGTGAACATAGTCAGCTAAGCCAGTAAACCCGCTTCTTGAACACCCCCCTGGTTCAATCAGTTCTTTGCAAATGTGGAAGGACAAAGGAGCGTCCAGGTGGGGTTTGAACCTTGTCTCCCAGGTAAGAGTCAATCCCTGAGGCCAAGTAGCCAGGGCACATCATCACTCAGAGACTAGACTATAAACCAAGAGCCTGTCTCAAACCGCACACTTGCCCGAGTGCACTAGAAGTCAGTGCGTAGTGCACACTGTGTACTTTGTTTGTAGTGCACACTATTGTTGCTAAATGCTGACCCAAACAGAGCACTGCACTTACAGGAAGTGATCGGACTAGCATTGCTCACTAACCTGAGAGTAACTCTACTGAGCCGGTATAACCGCAGCCTCAAACACACTGACCAGATCATAACTGTCATCAGGGAGTGAACAGCTTGGTAGCATGCCACAATATACATTAGTGATTATGTCTAAATCATTTCATAAACGTTACTTAAATCAAGTACAATACCATCTCCGATGCAGCAGGGGTCGCCACCACGTCATTCACCACCATTATTAACGTCTGAAAGCAGTTTGAAAGTCCCGTCTCTAAGATGGCGTCCATTTAGTGCGAGTAGTGTGCTTCATCTCTGCACTGCATTTGTGGGCGTGATTAGGCAACATCTTGGTACTTTCAGTGCACTGAATTGTCGCTTAAATGACACCATGTGTGCACTACACACTCAAAAACAGTGTTTGAAGTGCTCAAGTGCGTGGATTGGGACAGACCCATAGTGACAGGACTGTCAACTGTCACATTAGCTTCTCTGTCATGTGTTGACACAGCTGCACAAAAAGTTGCTCACAGCAGAAAAAGAAACAAATTTTCACAAATTGTTTAACCAGAAAATAAAAGGAAAAAAGGAAAGTAAGTTTGACCCAAACAGATAGAGACAAAATTTCTGAAGAAGTCATTTTAATATTTCTTCTGCACCACCACTGTTATGCTTTTAATATTTCATGTATAGTACTTTGAATTGTCCTACATGAAATATTCTATATAAATAAACTTGCTTTGTCTTGAGACAAAATGCATACAATGGGTTTAACCACCTTATACTCAGATTTTTCTGTTTGTGTGAAAAGCAGTGGAGGTTCAGCTTTATTTAGCCGAGTCCTGCCTCTCCAGAGGAGAAGGCCCATTAAAATACTGGAACTCAAGGACAACAATTTATCCTGATATTCACAAGCTTGCTGAGAGATATCTACATATTCCAACCACTTCTGTGTTGTGTCAATGTCAATGTCAAGTTTATTTATAGAGCACATTTAAACAGTTGGTAAGCCTTCCACGTGCTTAACATAAAAAAAAAACACAAGACAATGTGAAAGGGACTTCTAAGAAGCTAGAGAGGTTGTGACAAAGAAGAAAAGACTGAAGCCTAACTTAGTTTAAATTTTTCAAAAAATCTTTGAAATACAAAGGTTTGAACTCCCAATTACTCAAATGCAATGATGGGTCAGACAAGGTAAAGGAGTTTAAAAGATAAATCTATTGAATAGTCCGTAACCTTTTAATTTGTCTCACCAGTGTGTGAAACAAAGTGTGACCTTAGCCACATTTTATATAAATAGAGTATTTCCCTACTGCATTTAAATTTTTTTGTGTTTATTTTTATTTATTCTTTTTGAGAGGTGGGGGGGGGGAAGTCTCCTAATTCATCCCTTGAATTAGAGACTTTCTGCCCGGTGGCTTAACAATGAATAAAATACAATCCTCTGAAGATGTTTGGTAACAAGGACTGGACTGAAAATGGGGGAAAAAGTAGAAAATGGCCTAAGAAAAACTTGAGCTGGAGCTGCAGAACTATTGATCAAGACCTGACCAATACCAATGCAAAGTCAGGCTGCTGGGAAGTGCTGGGATTAGTGGGGCTTAGTTTGGTTTATAGCAGTTGTTTTGTGTCCAAGAACAATTATTAATATTCAGTAGACTTATTAATGACAAAAAATAACAACAGGGAACCACCACAGGAAAACAAAAGCTAATGTTTAAACATTGCTCAATTCATCTGTGTGACTTTCTGTGTTGGGGTCTTTTTCAAGTGGGGAAAATTTTAATGCGCATGCTTCTGTCAACTAGCAACTCTTTGGAAATCAATTAAAGAAATGTAAACAAATCATGTGGCTAAAGTAAACTTAAAAAACTGTCAAGGAACAAGGAAGACCAAGGAGGTGGTCACTAATGCACCACAGCTATCTGGCTAGCAGCAACCTAAAACTGGTGGGGAACATAAATGGGAAGCAAAACTGAAAACAATGCAAGTTTTAAAGGATAAAAAGTAAATATTACTTTAAAAGATGTTCACCAAGACATCAGAGATACAAGGATGCTAAGACTGAACCCAACAAAACCAGAAGAGTTTAACATAAACACACAGTGACAGTGGTGTAGTTTTGAAAGGTTCTTCATTTAAAACCAGGTAATTTTTGGACCCACATTTGCATTCATTTCAAATTCTTTCCAGCATGCTGACTGATTCGGTCTGAGGATTGACAGACATATTTCAGTCTGACCCGAATCACGCTCATCCAGGTGGAGCCAACATGTGTCCGAACGACTGGAAACTGATACAGAAATAATAAAACTGAGCAGATTGCACATGAATAATTGAAGTTCAGTATTTCAGGTATTACCACTGAGACTTTTGGACGTGAGTGGAAGGTAATGAAGAAGGGCACAATCAGATAATGGGAGCACTTTGAGTGTCACACCAATATAGGAGTTGTTTGTGTGCATCTGCACTCAGGGGACGCCCGTTATCGACGTGACTAATGTCTGTTTTATAGACGACATCACATCAGCGTGTCAGTGCCTCCATTACAATCATGAAAGGCAATAAGAGCAACGAGGAAAGCTAAACACATTTTTATGAGGCTCGTACATCTTCATAAAACACTCAGCGACAGCTATAAAAAGAGGAGAGGGCAGGAAAGTAAATGACAATCGAGAAGCTTTTAAAGGTTTATTAAATGAAAATGGACTCCTCACTGTGGAGCTGTACAATAACTCCCATTAAAACTGTGTTTGTAGGTGATCATTTTATGACTGCTGTGATTCACCCAATAGGCTCATGGATGTGTTGTATGGTATATGTTGGATGGTGGTTGATGGAAATCCTATCATGCTTCAGGGGGCCTCAGATACACACATCCTCCCACACACATGACCATGTTGTTCAAATCTGAATACAAGCAGGTGAAAAAAAAAATGTGTCTGTTTTGGTGTAGGAGGAGATCATCTGTGGCATAATGTTGACGTCTCTTACTTTTACTTTACTGACAGTAACAATGGCAAATCTTTAATTATCCGTGAGTGGGCACAAGCATGCAGATGAAGCAGGAACAATGCATTGTCTTTGACCATATGTGGGATGAAATCACACTCGCTTCGTATTTACATAAAACTGCCTCACTGTGGAGCGTTTCACTCAACTGGAGTACAGACACAGAACGTAGTTCTTTGTTTGTTCTACAACATTAATTATGCTCACTTTCCACTTTATCAGGGACTTGTTCCAGAAAGGAGGTTCTACTTACTCTGAGTCCAGTCAAAAAATCTGGGTTAACTCTGAGCTGAGCAACTCTGACTTCACTTCCAGTTTTGGCTCACAGCGCCACAGTCCGGTCAGATGTGCTGAAAAGCAGCGATGTTTTCTAATAACTCATCTATGCAGCTGCGCTTGTATTTGTTACATAGATCATCATGGAGAGCGTTTTGGTTAATAAAACATGGCAAAAACGTGTCATGAGCACTTTAATCCACTGGTTCACTGACTGAATATTTCACTCCTTTATTAAAACTGCAACATGAGGGTTAAAATATTGGCAGATAGAACACAAACTTAATTTCATTTAGATTCAGTCCCACTGGGTCGATTACTGTAATGCACTTTATTTCAGGGCGAGTCAGTCTTGCATTTCTGAACTGCAGCTTGTACTAAATGCAGCTGCATGTCTTTTAACTGGCACACGCATGCATGAAGCCATCACCCTGATCTTATCTTGTCTCCATTGACTGACCATGCATTTTGGGAGCCATTAAAACTACTTCATTTGCAATTAGGTGATCCAGTTACAAAGGCATGGATTGATGTTTCAAAGTGCTGACATACTAAAAGGTGATTAATTGTGGCCAGTTGCCTCAGGTGGAAGAAGCTGGTTTTAAGAACTGAGCTGATCTGGCTGTCAAGCTTTAGATCAAGCTCTATTTTAAAACCCAAGTTAACAATCTATGTCTTATAAAACATCTTCAAACTGTCCAGGGGTCTGAGGTAGGGCTGGGCGATAAACCGAAAAATTTACAGACACATATTTACAAAGATAACCGTCATTTTCCCCATGTCGGTATTATCAGTTCTGCGGCTCCCGAAAGCCGGCAGTGGATTTGCCGCACAGGATGTTTTTGTTCTCTCAAACTTGCCGTAGTTTCTTGTAATGTGACATTCCTGCACTGACATGTGTTTTTCATGATCTTTTGCATGTTTTCTGTATAACGTATTTGTCTGTAAATGATCAGTGATGTTTATTTGATGTCAGTGTAAAGTTATAAACCTTGAAGGAATGTTGTTTGTGTTCAACGTTATGACAACAGTGGGAAACTCAGTGCTGTTTTTCATGGACACAAAGTAATATTTACTCATATGTAAATACAAATCAATTTAATAATTAATAATCCAATATAATTAATTTAATATTTCATTCATTCATGTGTACATTTGGTTTTTTGTATTTTAGTTTCACTGTACTTCTCATAAACGTCCAAAATATCTACTGGGTGTTTATTGAGGAACCTGTTATTTATCAGCCAAACATGAATTCACATGAAGTTTCAGTTAAGGCAGAATATCTGTGTTTTAATAAAATGAAAATAAAAGTAGTTTTCGTCTGTCTTGGCTGTTTTATAGGTCAGCTGTGCTCATGTTGCTGAGCTCCATATACCGTCTGTGGTCACGTGACTCCACCACATCCAGTCTGTAACGAGTTATCTAAGGAGTGGGGCGGGACTGTTTATATTCAAATAATCTTGCTGTGCTTTCTGAAATGCAAGATTTGTAAGGGTTGCTTTAATTGATCAAACGTGTGATTTTCCTCCTAATGATGCTCCAAACATTTTCTTTTTTGTTCAGAATGATCTCCAATACCGTGCTGCTGAAATAACCAGGAACATGGTAGCTATACTGCCAAAAGAATTGTCTCACCTTCCTTGACTCACATATTACCTCAAGTGACATCCCATTCCTAATCCATAGGTTTCAGTATGATGTTGGTCCACCTTTGCAGCTAGAACAGCTTCAACTCCTCCGGGAAGGCTGTCCACAAGGTTTAGGAGTGTTTTATGGGAATCTTTGACTATTCTTCCAGAAGCTCATTGTGAGCTCACACACTGATGTTGGACGAGAAGGCCTGGCTCTCAGTCTCCGCTCTAATTCATCCCAAAGGTGTTCTGTTGGGTTAAGTCAGGGACACTGTGTAGGCCAGTCACGTTCCTCCACACCAAATCTGCAGCCCACCTGCTGTTGTATCCATGCCTTTATGGGACCTGCTTTGTGCTAGTGCACAGTCATGCTGGAAGAGAAGGGGCCAGCTCCAAAACTGTTCCTACAAAGTTGGGAGCATGGAATTGTCCAAAATGTCTTGGTAGGCTAAAGCAGTCAGATTTCCTTTTTACTTGAACTAAGGGGCCAAGCCCCAGCTTCTGACAAACAACCCCACACCATAATCCCCTCTCCACCAAACTATACACTTGGCACAATGCAGTTGTGCTGTGGTGCTGTTGTTCTGGCAACTGCCAAACCCAGACTTGTCCATCAGATTGCCAGATGGAGAACCTCGCTTAATTACTCCAGAGAACACCTCCACTGCTCTAGAGTCCTGTGGCGGCGTGCTTTTACACCACTGCATCCAATGCTTTGCATCGCACTTGGTGGGTGTATGGATGGATGCAGCTGCTCACCATGAAACCATTCCATGAAGCTCTCACTGTTCTTGAGAAGATCTGAAGGCCACATGAAGTTTGGAGGTCTGTAGTGATTGGCTCTGCAGGAAGTTGGTGACCTCTTTGCACTATGTGCTTCAGCATCTGCTGACCCCGCTTCATCAGTTTATGTGGCCGACCACTGCATGGCTGATTTGCTGTCGTTCCCAAACAACTTCTATTTCTTAAAAATACAGCTGACAGTTGACTGTGGAAATTTCACGATGGGATTTGTAGCACAGGTGGCATCCTATCACAGTTCCACGCTGGAATTCACTGAGTCCTGAGAGCGACACGTTCTTTTTCACAAATGTTTGTAAAAACTGTCTGCTTGCCTAGGTGCTTCATTTATACACCTGTGGCCATGGAAGTGATTGGAACACCTGATTCCCATAATTTGGATGGGTGAGCAAATACTTTTGCAGTACAGTGTATGTCTCTCCAAAACTCTAACATCCACTTCTGCATCAGTGGCACCTTCACACAGACAAAGCCATATATGCCATCACTTAAAGTTTAGCTGAACAAACCTGACCAGAACTGGTTCTGCATCATCCACCGTTAGGACACGAAGAAAGTCAGCTTTGTGGTTTGGCGTGTTTTCAGAGGAAACATCACATGTGAATGTCACAGAGAACAAACTGCAGCAAATTTGTAAAACCTAAGGATCAGCTTCATGCCAAAAAAAAGCTTAATGTAAACATTCTCATTCCAGTGAGGCGGATACTTTGGAAGAAAGCTGCTCATGTTTGTCTCTGATGGACCCATTGGGAGAGTTTCATGCCAAAAAAACAGAGCCAACATGTTTTCTATCCAGTTTATTTTGACTGGGAGCTGATGTTTTTTGTCATTACAGCCTGGAGTTTGTTTTTAAGCATAAAACATTATTAAATGCCTCCTCAGACTGTTCGCTGGCAGCTGCTGTGAAGCAGAAACGCTTTTAATGGCCATGTTTAGGCAACTCATTATTTTATTAAGCCAGAGTAAATAATTCAACATGGAGTAACTCTGCCTGTTGCTCTTTGTCCTTTTTCCTCTTGTGACAGTTAAATTTTACATTTGGCTGCCGCTCCTTTACCGTTTCATCTTCTCTCGCAGACGTTTAGCTCCAGCTGTCATGAGCTGGAAATGAGAAGAAAGTGTAAAAGCTTCCGGTAGTGACGAGGAAGCAGCAGAAAGCGGCCGCATGCAGCACTCGCCGCCCAGCAGCAGCCTTTAAAAAGGCTGCAGGGGCGTGACGCCGACATGCAAAGAAATAAAATGACAGATTTCATGTTGCTGTTGGGGGCGATTACAGCCGAGTGACGGGAACAGAGTGATGTGAATTACTTCCAAAAATCTTGAGAGCCATTAAGAGCTATTCAGACACTTTCTCTCGGAGGACAGTTTGACCGAACAGAGCTGCTGATGGACAGCCTGCCTCAGCCTTCATCTCATATTTCCAACTTTTAAATGCTCTTTTCTTTTAAAAAGGGATTACAGCTGATGGGTGGAGGTCTCTCTGCTTCACAGCTCACTTTCTTTTCAACTCAATTCAAGTTTCTTTATTGCCACTTCAGACAACAGCCATTGTCCTGAGGCCCACAGTGCTGCCAGGTGACAGTCATGTGGTTATGAGCTATCAGACTCTTTGTGGTGAACAAGAAGAACCAACTCCCATCGGTGAGAGAGCTGAAACTTCAGGAAGAATGGATATTCATTTTGATAGGTACATCGTGTAAGCAATGAGGAAAGTAAGAGTGTGTAATTTGATATCAATCTTATACTAATAGGGCTAGTCCTCTCAATACCAATACTTTTCAACAGAGCTGACAAATTAACAGATTTATACAAAGAGATTATTCTGTGGAATCAGTACAATTAAAAAAAAAAAAAAAAAACTCAAAAAAGGGCTTATATCATGCACTCTTTCCCTCCATCTGAAACAATTCTTTGATATCTTAATGTCATACGGGAGTCATGTTTGATTAAATCCGTCCACAGTTACAGCTTCAGCTGCACCGCTGACCCTGTTTTTTCCTCCTGTCTCCACACACCTCTCAGTGGTCACACAAGCTGCTGCTGCAGCTTTCCCCCCCCCCCCCCCCCCCCCCCCCCCCCGGGCGGGGGGGGGGGGGGGGGGGGGGGGGGGGGGCGCGCGCGGGGGGGGGGGGCGGGGGGGGGGGGGGCGCGCGGGGGGGGGGGGGGGGGGGGGGGGGGGGGGGGGGGGGGGGGGGGGGGCGGGGCGCGCGCGCCCGGGGGGGGGGGGGGCGGGGGGGGGGGGGGGCGCGCGCGCGCGGCAGCGGGGGCGGGGGGGGGGGGCGGGCGGGGGGCGGGCGGCGGCACGCGCGCGCGGGGGAACCCCCCCCCCCCCCCCCCCCCCCCCCCCCCCCCCCCCCACACACACCCCCCCCCCCTCCACACACACACACACACACACACACACACCATTGTTGGTCGTCGGTACCAGTGTTGTGCAGGACAGCATGCTAACAGTCTCAGAGGCAGAGTGGCGCTAGTTAATCTGGTATGGAAGCGTTCCAGACTGGAGCAGCCAGCCAGTGACATATGAACAAAATGTGGAAGTGAGGCTGATTGCAAAGAATGCTCCATCTAAAAGTCTAAAAGCAAGGGTCCCCAAGTCCAGTCCTCGTGGGCTATCCTGCAATTTTCGCCATCAGCTCTGATCAGCTCCATTGTCAAATCCAGCTTTTTTAACTTTCGCCTTTTGACCAAAGTCAAATCACATCTGCCGTATAAGGACTTGGAGAGGGTGATTCATGCTCTTGTTACCTGTCGCTTGACTATTGCAATTCCATTTATTTTAGGGTAGAGCAGTCTCTACGTCAACGCATGCAGATTGTTCAGAACTCAGCTGCTCGTCTCCTGACAAGGTCAAATGCCATGAGCGTATAACTCCAATGCTTGTTATTTTACATTGGTTGCCAGTGCAGTTTAGGATTCAGTACTTGTTTTTAAGAGTCTTAGGCCCTGAATTACAAGAGGTTTGCGCGTGCTAAAACTAGCGCTACCTTCATTACACACGTAATAATCCTCTGGAGCTGATTTACTGTACAAAGCAGAGCAAAATGAGGTTTGCGCCTGTTAACCGGCAAAATAGCCCCACTATCCATTTAGCGTGTCTGCTGTATGGATGCACCTGGGCGTTTCTGCCAAAACGTGCAAAATATTGGGAGGAGACTATGCAAACAACTCAGCTTAACACGCGCAATGTGATTTATCAACCGTGCAACGGAAAGCGTGCGCAAAAGATTGCGTGTAATTTAGCACGTCTGAAAAGCAGGTATCAACTGGCAGCTTTATGCACTGATGGCTGGAAAGAATGCTGCTTACAGGACTGCAGACATGCAGCATCGGGTCAGAATCATTTCCAAAACACCACAGCCAGAGATCATGACAGTGTGAGGGCAACTCGTCAAGTTTTTATTATGTAATTAAATAAAATCAACATCACTATTTAACACAGGTTGTTCGAGATTTTGATGTATTTTTATTTGATTAGATTTTTTTCCCAATGGCATATTTTTTAATTTAGATCGGCCCTGGTGCGCTTCCTCCTCTCCAGACCTGCTTCCTCCTCTCCACACGCGGTGGCTGCGGCTGCTCTGAGGTTGCTGACCTGTGTGAAGCCGACCCCCACCCAACAGAAAACTCAGTGAAAATAACCAGTAATGTAGCACAAACTATCAGTACTATTTTTTTACCGAGTTTTGCGTGGGGTGGGGGGTTAATTACGCAGATCCAGCACCTGGCATTGTGCCAAAGACCACGCAGTTTGTGCATAATATCAGACCATCCTCAACAGCATCTCCTTATCCATGTCCTTATAAACTGGCTTCCTTCTTATGATCATCAGGGAAACCTGCTGCATTGTTTTTATTTAGTTTTATTTATCTAATATTCTCTAATTTATTTGCCTCATTTTATATCTCTGGAACTAATATGTCTTTATCAGGTCAAATTTCATTTTGCGTTTACCACATGGTCTTCTGAACTTTCCATGGCAGAGCAAAAGCGCATGCTAAATGTTCATGTAAATCCTGCTGTTTGCGCCTGTTACAGATTGCATGTGTGATCTTTGTAGATCACCCGCAAACACTGAAGAGACATGCAATTGATCAGCCCGGCTAATAAATTAGCAGTCTTTATTTGGATTCTTTGTAAATCGGGGCCTTAATGGAATAGTTCACCCACAGAATGATGTAACTTTA
Source organism: Atherinomorus stipes (assembly GCA_023101725.1). Taxonomy (NCBI): domain Eukaryota; kingdom Metazoa; phylum Chordata; class Actinopteri; order Atheriniformes; family Atherinidae; genus Atherinomorus; species Atherinomorus stipes. Next base: position 17,335 of record JALJCO010001734.1, on the reverse strand, counting down.
TTTTCCACTTCCCCTCATGGTGAGCAAGACTCTGGAGCACTTTTTAATATCTCAAATGCAGACGGCAATCAGGAAGGCTTCTCGGTCCCCCAAATTTCATATAATGGAGTTCGCCAGGGTCCGAGCCAAAAAGGTCCACAAAAGTCCACAAAAACTTGTCAATATTCCTCCATACTGCTGGTCCCATGTAATCCAAGTGCCCTGAGTGGGTAGCGTCCAGAATTTACTCGAAACAACACCATTTACTATATTTTTAGAGCCTAAACAGTAGTACATCTTATTTTTGCAAAGCGTGCATAGTGCACGTTCACGAAACTACAGAAGCCTCTGCGTTCAGAGCCTACTCTGCTGATAATGCAAGCGTAGAAGAAGAAATTCACTGTTTGCATCGTGCTAAGAGTGACAGAGCTGCAGACAAACCGGGACAAACACAAGAGGGTCCAAGAGGGGTTGGATATTGATTTTAAACAAGGAAAGAAAGAGAACGCACCCACCTGCCTGCCGCGGCTTCCGTAGTTTCATGAACGCGTATCGGCGTGCTCACAGGAGATGTGATGTAGAATTGTTTAGGCTCTAAAAATATACTAAATGGCGTAGTTTTGAGTAAATTATGGACGCTACCCACTCAGGACACTTGGATTACATTGGACGAGCAGTATGGAAGAATATTGACAAGTTTTTGTGCACTTTTATGGACCTTTTTGGCTCGGACCCTGGCGAACTCCATTATATAAAAGTTGGGGGAAAAGCTTTCCTGATCCCTTATTGCATTTTAGATATTAAAAAAGTGGTCCAGAGTGCTCAAAGTGCTCTTGCTCTGCGAGACTCTGGTCTCACAGATGACATTTCAAGATGGCAGCACTCTGTCATCACTTTAGAAGAGATTGATATTTTGCAAAAAGATCCAAAAACTGAAGGCAGAGAAGTACAACGAGTTTCCCGACCTTTTTTTCCCCACAATGCATTGCGTGTTCATCACGTTGTCTGGCGAGCTCTATTGACTTCAACCTTATGACTTTGATTTGATCCTCCATCCCGAGCTGCACAAGGAGACTGGATTGAAGGTTTTGGGCATCATCTGTAGTTTTCACTAAAGTATCTAATGATCGGATGGTGATGGAGGCTGGTTCGGACTGACATTAGCACAATATGTCCACTGATTCATGTGAAAGTTGGTGTTTTTTGTTTGATTAAAAAAAAAAAAACAAAAAAAAACATTTTCTTTTGTCTAATAAAATAAATGTGAATTTATCAAGCAGGAGTTTTGTTAAAAGAGAATGGTTTTCAGTTATTTTTTAAGTTCAGAGTGCTTAAAAAAGTGTGCATCTTTAACACAAATGTGACAGATAAAAACAAAAACTGGCATCTGTATATAAAAGGTGTCAAACACAGAGAGTTTCAGTTTTGTGCTGTCGATGAAAAATGGAGCGTTTTATGTGGAAGTAGTGAAGCATGAAAACAGACTGCAGCCTGGGGGAGGTGATGGGAGGTGTCTGCAGACACAGCCAGGCTGCATCAGTCAGGTTTCATCTCCTCTTCATATACATCAGGTCTATTTTTTTTTCCCAACACAAGAACATCGATCATTCTGCTTTCCTTTTTCTTCCTCTGACCTTTTATTCATGTTTCTGCTTTATAAACCAGATTAATATATGATAATTCAGAGAATGAGCTGCTGATTGAACTCTGAGCATAGTGTGAACGGACTGAGGACAGGGCTGGTGTTACATCCATGCGTGGTACCAGGCTGCAGCTGAGGCCCCATTAGCAGTAACAGCGTTATGCCGAGCGACTCCCCCTGACCTGGTGGAAGGAAGGAAAGAGTGGGAGAGATGCAATGAACGAGTGTGGAAGAAGATGGTCTCATTTTCTGCAGCTGCTCCACAGAAGCAGAAGAGACAATTTCTTTTAAATTGGAAATTAGTTTCTCAATTTACTCCTTAATTATCTGGACAGCATATACTCATAAAGCAAAAGGAGCATCTCCAGGTTGTGTTGAAGCTTCGGAGGTCTGAACACAAAAACCGACTCTTTTCCCAGACTTCTTTATTCAGACAGCAGGATGCTGAATCAAAGCCCAAAGTTTCACCTTCATCACGAGCCAAGTGGGAGTGCCGGCTTGAAAAACACTCTGTGCTGTGGAGCAGTGTGATGATAGCAAATGAGTTAGCAAACCAAACACAGCTGAGGACCGGTGCTGCTCTTTTCCAACATCAAAAACCACAAAAATTACTGCACCTGAGAGAACCTAGTGCTGCTGAACAAATACCTACAGTAGCATTTCATCTCCAGATCTGTTTGTCTAAGTGTCAACAAAAAGTCTGATCATTCCTGTTTTTCTCGTTCCATGTTTGCTTTCAGTGCTTTTAAACAAACAAACAAACAAACAAAAAAAATCTGATGAGCTAATTTTCCACTGCTTTCATTGTTAAATTTCTTCACCCGTGATTATTTTAGCCATCCTAACTAAAGAGTACATTATGAGGAAGAGGATTCTGCTGGAGTTTTCTGATTGGTTAAAGGTGGAGTCCCAAGTCCCCTCCAGCGTTTCTGTTTGCAAACAAAACAGTGTTCAAACTTAGCGCTCCTCCTCATTCTAGCTAGCCTATTCAACTTCAAGCTTCTCCTTCAGAGCTCAGAAGCGGGTAAAAGCCAAACTATTATTAATGGTTTTCCAAAGTGCATTATCTGAAGCTCTTACCTTTTCTTCGGTGCATATACGGTGTTTGCTTTCTTTCTTTTTTTTTCCTTCACTAATTGGCCTCCCCCCCTGCTCCAATCATGAGCTTATTCCCACACAGCGTCATGCTCTTAGTTCTGTCATTGGCTGCCGATATAAACAGAAATCTCGACCCAGAAACATCCTGACCAGACCAAAACAATATAAAAAACGACCATCCCAGGCAGGGGAGAGAGAGTTGCGTTCAAATTTACCATGGCATGGGAGTAGAGGTTGGAAGGCGGGTTTTGAGATGAATTTCACTTTTCTCAGGTCTAACGCTTATTTTTTACGGGGAACTTCGGACTATACCTTTAAATTCCTAAAGAGGGATTTTGGATCACATGATGCTTAAAGGTATAGTCCGGAGTTCCCCCCCTAAAAAATAAACGTTAGACTTGAGCAAGTGAAATCCGTCTCAAACCCGCCTTTGGGACCCAGCTCCCGTGCTGTGGTGCGTTTGAACGCAACTCTCTCTCCCCTGCCTGTAATTCGCTCTTTTCCATGGTTTTGGTGTGTTAGGGACGTTTCTGGGTGGAGATTTCTGTTTATATCGGCAGCCAATGACAGAGCTAAGAGCATGACACTGTGTGGAAATAAGCTCATGATTGGAGCAGACGCCAGTCACTCAAACTCTCGAAGGAAAGAAAAGAAAGAAAGAAAGAAAGAAAGAAAGAAAGAAAGAAAGAAAGAAAGAAAGAAAGAAAGAAAGAAAGAAAGAAACACTGTATATGCACTGAAGAAAAGGTAAGAGCTTCAGATAATGCACTTTTGGAAAACCAGGGTTAATAATAGTTTGGCTTGTAGCCGCTTCTGAGCTCTGAAGGAGAAGCTGGAGGTTGAATAGGCTAGCTAGAACGAGGCGGCCATTAGCCTGAGAGGGAGGAGCGCTAAGTTTGAATACTGTTTGCAAACAGAAACGCTGGAGGGACTTCAGACTCTACCTTTAACTACATCAGTGAGAACACAATAAATACAACAGTTCAAAAAGTCATGAATTTTTTTTTTTCATTTAGAGCAAAAATCTAATTTATTTAGAAAATATCAAACTGTAGCACTCAAGTATCAAACTGAACTGGGAATTTTATGTACAGTATCATTGCACCCCGTTAAATAGGTAATGTGCGACCATGTTCTGACTTGAACATGTGATGCTGTTTTCTTCTTAAACTGGATCCATACTCAACATCTGTGTCAGATCAGTTTCCAGGTTTAACCGTATCACTCTGCCTCCTCTCCGCAAAAGCAGCAGCACAAATAATACAGTCCCAACAAATGTGAACTTTCTGTTCACCATGAACAAAAATGAGTCTCAGATTACAACAGTAACGCGCTGTCAGTGACGGACAGTAACAGTAACAGCATTGTAACAATGGACTGAGTAATAAGTTAGATTACCTTGTTACTGAAAACGTTAGTGCTTTTAGTAACGCTGTTTATTATAACGCCTTTATTATATGGCTCTTTGGAATGCTGTAAAATTCTGTGACTTGAATGGGTTTTCCAAACATGTCAGCGGTCATTGTTTTTGTACTATTGGCCGCTGTAGCAATATAATGACCGCTGTCAAGGGCAACAGATCTTTTTCCCCTTTTTTTAAAACCTGTGGGCTTACGGTTAACCTAATATTCCTCCGCATCACAAGTAGAACGGTTACTCATCTCAACCAAGATCTCAATGGAAAAAACGACAACAAAAAATAGCGAGCAAGAACTTAGCGACACCTTGTGGTAGAAAAACAGCTGGCTTCACAATTAATTTAAACATCTTTGGCAACTGGTAAATTTGAGCACTTTGGGTCAGGCCGAGTTTAAGGATTCACTCTGTTGTGATTTAGCCCGGGCAACCACAATATATATAGCGATTACCATGTATGATATTAATATTAATATTAATATTTCTATTAATATCAATACTAATACAGCCTCGGAGCACCACCTTACTTATTTGATATGTAATGGAATCAAGGAAAACCATTAAAGTCTTAAATCAACTCTTAGATTGATTTAATGAAGTGATCAGTCTCAGGACGCTTTCATGAGTTCTCGCTTGAAGTGACCTTTCATGATACATCAGAAAATTTATTGGTAAACAACGACTAGTTAAGATAATACGGAGTATTTATTAACTAGTCTACAAACTACATGAGATAATGTATGTACAAGATATATACAAGAAATATGTGAGCATGATGATCGACCAAAAGTTATCTTGTGAAAGAAATGTGAGATGGTATGAAAATGAAACATAAATTAATTAAGCCTCAGTTAATTAATAAATGTTCAAAAGAAAAAGAAGGAAGGATTTTTAATCCAACTAAACAAAGTTAATCTGGGTCTGGTTAACCGTAGGCCTGGATTAATTCACTATCACCAACTTCTTGTGACATCAGATCATATTTCATAGCAAATGATCAGGATTCTCCTCAGAGGTTCCGTCTGACTGAGGTGCTTCACTCACGTCCTGGTTCTGCTGGACTGTTCCTCAATCCTTTGGAAGATTGTCGGGTGGATGGATCCCAAAAATCTTCCCGATCTCCTGGAAGTTCGTCCGGCTCTCTGCGGCTGTCAGCTCAGTGGTGGTCCTGGTTCGTCCTCTCTCTCTCTCATCCGTCTCCCCAGAGACGTGCAGCTTCAGACTGATGTCACGGGATGGTTGATAGTAAAAATATTTCGGGCAGATAATCACGGAGTGATTCAAAAATCAAAAGTGGCTTCTGCTGAAAAAGGTACAAAAAATATGTAACTGATTTACATAAAGGAGAAAGCTCCTCTCTTCTCTCCATCACTCCTCCCTGAGTGATCCGTGGTTCTGAACTCTGCTGAGTTCAGAGCAGGTTGCCCCACTTTCCCCCATCGTTCCAAGTTTCTCCAGTTCTGTCTCCGCTCCTTCCAGTTCTCCCCAGACCAGCTCCTCTTTCAGTTCTGATCAGATCTGAATCTCTCAGTTCAGAGCTTCTGCGCTCTGCCTGGCAGTGGAAAGGGCTTGCAGCTTGTCAGCCAATGGGAAGCTGACAGAGTCAGGTTTCATCCAATAGTAAGACACTTGGATGATTATTTCAGTATCCGTTAACCTTTATGGTTACAAACATTTGTGAATTCTAAGTGAGGCATGTGTAAAATGGATCAATTATTCAGACATGATGAAATAAAATGAACACAACAAAATAAAATAAAGAAAAGATCTGAATTATATGAATAAAGGAAGACATTGAATAAACAAATCAGCTAAACAGATAAAACAGGATTAATCTTGATGATTTAAGATTCCTGTAAAGAAAATACATGTGTTAGACATCATTTGATATGAGGGAAGTCCATTTCTAACGTAAAAGTGGATTTCAGCAGTTGGGTAAAGTGTCTCTTTCTTCACCTTTATGCAGCAAATCCTGGAATGGATGTGATGTGAATTTGGGGAAGAAACATCTAGTTTCTAATCACCAAAGTATGTCATGTTGCATAACAAAAGAAAAGTCTTCATCATGAGATTAACATGAGCTTGCTTTCCTGATAATATAAAACAGTTCTTGGATGTTCAGAACACATTACAAAATTGGCTATACGGAACCAATTTATAGCAGGTCGTAAATACTGTGAAGGAGTATCTCCAAGCTTGGAGGAAGGGTTCAAAGTTCACCAATTGGCCTCCTTGTTTGTTTTACCAAAATGCAGGTCCTCTCCTGAGTTGCACTGAGGACCGTAAATCAGTGATTCCTCAGAGAAGGTCCTTCTTTGAGCAAAATTCCTCCTTGGGATGTCTGTTTTACATCCAAATGTGGCCTTTATCAATCAGTATGTGTCCCAAAGTATATTTGGTTAGATGTGTGTATCCTTTTGCTGACCCCTTTGGGCTTGAGATCACTACAACTCTCTCTAAAACGAAAAAAGACAAAAAAGACCTCTAGAAGACCAGTGGTAAGAGGCATACGGCTAACAGCAGAGGAGGAAATGTCCAGTTCAACATACAGGAATAGCCGGTGCTAGCCCAAATTCCTGCTGCGGTAACTCAACTAACAAACGTTGCTAAGCAACAAAAGCCCCGACTGTGGAGAACTATTTATTCTTAGCATAAAACATCAGAAAGTTATTTGGCCCTTACAGAAATAGGAGATTTTAATGTGAATTTTATTTTTTGTAAGTAGCCGTATAATAAGTTTTGTAATGTGTGGAAATATAGGTCATTATTAGGAAATACGGACCTTCAGGGCGAATGCAGATCCCTCCGCGCATTTGCTGGCGATCAGTATTTCCTGATAATGACCTCTGTTCCATACATTATCCCTTACTTATTCCCATCACTGGCTGTTCTAAAGAAGAACAAGTTCTCACCATAGCAGTCCTCAGAACAACTAAACTACGGGCAGCAGAGAACCTCAGTGTCCACAGGGGCTCATAATTCTAAAGCATAACAGATAGTGGTCTTAGACCTTCTTTAAGATATTTAGAACTGACTAAATGACTAAAAATTAATTCCTGAAATATACATGGAGCCAGTGGAGCCATTTTAAAACTGGTGTAATGTGTTCCCACCCTCTGGTCCTCATTGGCACACATGCTGGTGAGTTCAGCAGCACTTGTAGATTAACTCTTCTGTTTTTGGGGGTGCGGGTGGGGGGACCAGAGAGCAGGGCATTATCTCAAAAATCATTTTCCAATCCATTGTCACCTTGTGCAGCTTCAGCATGGAGGGTTAAATCAAAGATAAGGATGCAATCCATTGGTTTTCTTTGCTAAGTGAGCCAATGTCAAATTTATTTCTATAGTGCATTTCAAACAACAATGTTGAGCAAAGTTGTTTACAAGTTCACATACAAACAAGCAGTTGGAGCAGCTTGTTAGGTGGTCAGTTTGGTGGAATATATAGAGAAAGGTACAAAAAATCTTTTAGACTTTTTCAGTTATTATTGCATCATTGCAAATTCCCTCTGGGATAAACACTTAATTTTCATTATACCAACAACTTGTTAACATTTTGGCTAACCTAAATTCAAAACATTCAGCAAGCCAAATAAAAAAACATTTAATAGAATCCCAGCAGACAACTGAATTAATAATTAACCCATTCAGCTTTAATGCCTGCAGGAGTCACCATCACATCAGCCATCACAGATTACCACTTTTCTCCTGACAGAAGCTGCATGTTGGCTACAGCAGCATGAAAAGGTCCGCAGACCCCAGGTCAGCATGGTTCCAGCTCCATGCCATGTTCCAATCCTTCACACAGTCTGAGAGAAAATCCAGGCAATGTTGCTGCAGATGGGCCATAATGGGATTTTCCATCCCTGCAGCAGGAAACTGGGGATGTGAGATTCACACCTCAGCTCAGAGCGTGAACAGCTGATTCACCTGAACAGAGCAGAAACAAGCGAAGAATTGAAGTGGAAAATGGCAAGTCAGGTGAGTGGCAGTTTAACAGAGGGAGATGGATGAGGAGGAGGTGAAGGGGATGAAGAGGCTCATTCAGAGATCTCAGAGGGATTTGAGGCCATTGAAATTCCTTTGCAGTTATTACACGCTCCTGTGGCTGAGATTCCAAACCCAACGGGCCATCAATCAGGCTCCTCTTCCTCCTCCCGTCATGTGTCGCAGTTCCATCAGTTCCTGTCATTTGCTCAGTTTACATGTTTTTAATTCTTCTCTCCTCATCACTTCTTCTGTTCCCTCTCTGCCAAACAACTAGATGACATAATAAAAAAAAAAAGAAAGAAAGCTATCTGACTTTTCAGCCATAAGACCCCTTATTGATCCTTTGTTGGGGGAATGAAGGTCATTTCACCTTATCTCCAACATCAATCTCACTGCTCACATCAACAGACCAGATCTTTCTGAAGTCCCTCACATCTTTTCTGTCCACATAAATAGGAGGAAATCATACATCATATTGAAGGAATACAATAAAATAAATTAAACCTGGATCTGAGGACATGAGATAGGCCTTTTTTGTAGTCTGGGACCTAGTCTTAAGCCTTTAAAGCCTGACCCAAGGTGAAATGGGGAGAAAATTCTATTTATTTATTTTTTCTGAATCTGAAATATTTCACACTTCAGAATCTTAAATAGAAGAAAAACAAGTCATCAACCATTTGGTCAAATTAAGGGCTGACATATGCGTCTTATACAATATGAAACACATTTATCAGACACAGAACTGAAACATCTTCAGTTTCAGCATAATGACCCGAATATTCTCATCAACATACATATAACAGCAGACAGAGAGGTGTCTCAATTTTAGTAAGCAAAAGATCATTTTGAAATAAAAATGAGTTCAGCAAGAATTTCCAACATCTTCAAGTCTACAACAGATTTTCCACAATTCGAAAAGCTATTCCAGCAAGGTCTGCTGTCAATATAAATTTGGGTTATTTTTTATGTGGTTTTATGGGGAGACTATGTATTGTGTAGCTGTATTCAAAGCTCCACCGTAGTGATCTGAGGCCATATAACAGATCATAGATTGGATGGGTGGTAGATGGGGGCATTTCCCTCAAATTTCAGTTTAAGATGTTAAGCTGGTAGGGAGTGGGGGCCAGTTACAAGAGACTGATAAAAACAGTGTAGTTTGGTGTCTGTCTGCCTAGTGACGTAAAGTATCATCAGCATCGCAGTAGAATACTATTACATGCTTGCTCACGATGTGGCCCAGGGGAGCCTGTAGAGGGCAATAAGGGTCACCCCAGGACCAACCCCATTGTTAATGATGGCTGTGTAGTTACTCAATGACACATTGTTTTGACAGAACTGAAGTCACCCAGGTCATTCCCAGATTCCCAGGTCATGGCTCTAAGTTTTTTATTTTTCCTTTTACTATACTGCTCTTCTTAATGCATGTTTACTTGAATGGGCTTACCAGTAGTTCTACAGGTATTCATTTTTCATATAATGACCACTGAACCAATGGAAACTCGTGCCTTCCAGTGAATTTACTGTTTTGGTTGCAGTAAATGGCTGCGTATCAGCTATTTTCCCTTCTATTAAATCTGCAACTTGTAAATGATAGCATAACAAGCCATTCCTTTCTTAAACTGTGGTAGTTTACCGTAGCAGACAACTATTACAGTTTTGTACACAGATGCACAATTATGATGTGTTATGTTCTAGGCAACAAGCCAAGCTAAGAAAGTATGTAGCGTCGGCCATATGATTGAAAGTGATGTGGTGGAAAGCAGTTTGTTTTTGTTGTTTTATATAAAAGTTTTAAAGCATGCTAAATGCTAGTGTTAGCATGGACTTGGTCATGTAACCTAAACATCATTATTTATTATTTATACAGGGGTAGATGCGGTCAAACCAGCAGAGTAGTGTCAGTAGCCGAGGACACATAAAATGCTACTAAGAAGAAGGTGTTTGAAAAGTTGCCCATCTATAGCCGGTTTCCAGTCCACATTTAGTTCAAGGCAGAAGTCTCTCAACCTCAAGTAAGATGTACTGAAATTTGCACAACCTTTGTTTCTTCTTTGGTCACTCTTGCACTTCATGTCTCTTTCTCTTCTTGTCTTTATTCTTTTAAGCTGTTTGCTGTGTGCTGTGACAGCCAATGAAGGTTTTTCAACTTTCCCTTCATGGCCATGCCATTCTGTTCACAAGATCTGTTGTGCAATGCGCTAAAGGAGACATTGTCTTTGCTATGGAAATGCCCCTTGTTCAGCAGTTGGCAGAGAAAAACCAACATGGAAAGTTAGAAGCTAGTTAGCATGAGCAGCTTCCCCCAACAAAAGGCCTGGACTTATTCGCCACCAATGAGTAAGTTTATTTTATTTCATCACAAATGACCTCTTTGACCACATAATGTACTGTACAAAAAGCATTTGTCTTAAAAGAGGTTCAAATAAAATCAGGTAAAGTTCCTTTAAAACAATAATAAGGCTGAAATAGAAAATGTCAATGTAAATCTGAATCAAACAGGCAGAAACAGGATGTTTGTGAGCAAAGTGCCAGAGATCAGCTTAAAAGGAAATCATGAAAAATCAACTTTTATGAGCTTTTATCCATCTTAGTGTGTTATTTACTCATAAAAACTTTTATTCGTTTATGCATACTCGAGTAATCTACAGGTACTACCCAAAAAATTAGAATATCCTGAAAAAGTTAATGTATTTCTTAAATCGACTTAAAGGTGCAATTTACATATTGTATAGACGAATATGTGAATCAATATATTTCAAGCTTTTGTTTGTTTGGATGTTGCTGATTAGGACTTGCAGCGTAACCTCAAATTCAAAAACTCAAAATTAGAATATTGTGAAAAGCTCCAGTATTGTAGGCTCAGACTGTCACATTCTAATCAGGTAAGTGATCCAAAACACACTCCATAAGTGCCTGAGCCTTTAAAAAAAAAAGTCCCTGTCTTCGGTTTAGAAGAATTCACAACCATGGGGAGGACTGCTGATCTGACCGTTGTGCAGAAAACCATCATTGACTCCCTGCACAAGGTGGGAAAGACACAAAAAGTGTTAGCAAAAGAAGCTGGTTGTTCTCAGAGTGCTGTCTCCAAGGGACACATTAATGGACAGTTACTGTAAGTGGAAGGACGAAGTTCTGAAGAAAACGGTATACAAGCCGGAGGGCTGACAGCAGCCTGGAGAAGATGGTCAGTAAAGGAGCCATTCAAAAGTGTGGAGGACTTCATAAGGGAATGTACCTGGGAGTTTCATTAAGTCCAGCATAAATGCAGCCGTCTACCAGGACATTTTTGGAGCTCTTCATGCCTTGCTTCAGCAGACCAGCTGTATGAGGATGCAGACTTCATCTTCCAGCAAGACGTGGCACCTGCCCACATTTGCCAAAAGTACAAAATCTTGGTTAAACAACCATGCTTGATTTTGCCCGCAAACTCACCTGACCTGAACCCCATAGAAAACATGTGGGGCATTGTCAAGACAAGGCTATACAGGAAGAGACCAAACAATAAAAGAAGAGCTCAGGGCTGTGATTGAAGCATGTTTGTATTCCATAACACCTGAGACATACCACAAGCTGGTTGCATCCATGCCACGCCGGGTTAAGGCAGTCATTCAAGCAAAAGGGACCCCAACCAAGTACTAAGTACAAATGCAAGATTTTACTTTAGGAGGCCCGACTTTTTTGTATTTAATGTCCTTTTTAAATTGATCTCAGGCAATATTCTAATTTTTTAGAGTTTCAGAATTTGAGGTTTTCTTAAGCTGCAAGTCCTAATCAGCAACATTCAAACAAATAAAAGCTTGAAATACACTGCCTGGCCAAAAAAGAAAGTCACCACCTGGATTTAACTATGCAAATAGGTATCGAGCCTCCTATTGGATAATTACTGCATGGGCGATTATCTTTCAGCTATCAACAAGTTATTTAAGCCCAACTGGTGCAATGATTTGCTTCCCATTTCCTAATCAACCATGTGGAAAGACACATACCGTGGGTCGTGGAAAAGATGTTAGTCTGTTTGAGAAGGGTCAAATCATTGGCATGCATCAAGCAGAGAAAACATCTAAAGGGATTGCAGAAACTACTAAAATTGGGATAAGAACTGTCCAACGCACTATTAAAAACTGGAAGGATAGTGGGGACCCATCATCTTCAACGGAAGAAAAATGGAGGAAAATTCCTTGAATGATCGTGATCAGCGATCACTTAAACGTGTGGTGAGATCAAATGGAAGAAAAACAAATAAGTAGAACTCAGGGCTATGTTTAATACTGAAAGTAAGAGCATTTCCACACGCACAATGTGAAGGGAACTCAAGGATTGGGACTGAACAGCTGTGTAGCCGTAAGAAAACCACTAATCAGTGAGGCTAACCAGGAAAAAAAGGCTTCAGTTTGCCAGGGAGCATAAAGATTGGACTGTGGAGCAATGGAAGAAGGTCATGGTCTGATGAGTCCAGATTTACCGTGTTCCAGAGTGATGGGCGTAATTAGGTAAGAAGAGAGGCAGGTGAAGTGATGCACCCATCGTGCTCGTGCCTACTGTACAAGCCTGTGGGGGGCGGTGTTAATGATCTGGGGTTGCTGCAGTTGGTCAGGTCTAGATTCAGCAACAGTATGTGCTCAAAGAATGAGGTCAACTGACTACCTGAATATACTGAATGACCAGATTATTCCATCAATCGGACTTTTTCTTCCCCGATGGCACAGGCATATTCCAAGATGACAATGCCAGGATTCATCGGGCTCAAATTGTGAAAGACTGGTTCAGGGAGCATGACACATCATTTTCATACATGGATTGGCCACCACAGAGTCCAGACCTCAACCCCATTGAGAATCTTTGGGATGTGCTAGAGAGGGCTTTGTGCAGTGGTCAGACTCTACCATCATCAATGCAAGATCTTGGTGAAAAATTAATGCAACACTGGATGGAAATAAATCTTTTGACATTGCAGAAGCTTATCGAAACAATGCCACAGCGAATGCGTTCCGTAATCAAAGCTAAAGGCGGTCCAACAAAGTATTAGAGTGAATGACATTTTTTTGGGGGTGGCGACTTTTTTTTTGGCCAGGCAGTGTATGTTGATTTGCATATTAGTCTATGCAATATGTAAATTGTACCTTTTAAAGTTGAATTATAGAAATGCATGAACTTTTTCACAATATTCTAATTGTTTGGGTAGTACCTGTATAGAATTTTCAGTCCAAGCTTTAGCTCCTTTAATGGGCTGCCTTAGAAATACCTATGTGGACATCATTTCACCAATTGTGAAGCGCCAAATCCGCACGCACAGCAAAACGCCCACTTTGTTCAAGACAAAGTCCAAGAATCCTAACCTATTCACACTTAGGAAGAAGCAAAGTAGATTCTGAGACAGGCATCCATCAACTAACAGATGTTTGCTCCTGTTACGTCCCAGCTCTGCTAGGGGTTGGGGACACAAACAAAAAAGACTGGTTTCAAAAAGTAAAGGTGGAGTAAAGATGTTATTGTTCAGAAGGTAGTTAAGGCATTAACAAAAACATGGTAAACTGTAACTGAAAAGGAGATGGGGTTAGCGATGCTGCTCAAAGGAACAAATAGACACAGACAAAGCCTAACACTACTGTAAAAGAGAAACCAAATGGGGAAAAACACAAACCTCTGCTATGAGCCAAAAGGGAATGAGCAGCACCATAAACTAAGACCTGTAACCAAAACTCAACTACAACAACGCAAGTCCTAGCTATCCCAACTCCAAACTACCAGTGAACTACAAAGAAAAGGGGATCCAGCAACTAAACCATTAACCAAACTAAAACACCTGTAAATCAAAACTAAAGAAGACAAAGTTACTCAATCTAAAATCACCAAAAACATATCAAACCAAGGACAACTGTTGCCAGATCAAGCAGTTGCCAATGACTGAGGGTATGTAGGGTTCTTCTGTGCTGCATGGAAGCAGCTCCAGGTGCAGGTCCAGTCTTAGCGATGGAGGGAAGGAGGAGATGATGGTGGGGAGCCAGGCCAGAGAGAACAGAGGGATCGAGCAGGAGGATTTGCATACAAAATGAAAAACAAAGGGGTTAGAAACTAGGCGGCCGTAACAGGGGTCTGTTGCATGAAGCAGGTTCAACAAACTGAGTGTAACCCTGAACTCTGAGTTGATCTTACTTGGAGATCTGAAACTCTAAGTTTTCAGTCCCAGAACAGTTGATTTGAGTTGGTTTAATCAACTCAGGGTAGTTCAACCCAGGGTTTTGCACATGCTCTACCATGATAAAAACCCAGCATCAATTGAGCACCGATCCGACGAGTCACCATGGTAACGTAGACGCAAAGGCGGGGCTGCGTTCGCCATTGAATGGGACAATATCTTTTAAAGCCTCATATGGAGAGTTTGAACCTGCTGCTGCGAGCAAAAAGAAAAAAGAAAGAAAGAAAGATGGCGTTGGAGAAGATTTAAGTTTAAATGCTGTCCTCTACAATCACAACGATGTTATAGGATAGAACTGTTTAATGGTAACGCGACAGTCTCGGATACAGGTGACTCTGTGAATGAATGCCTGTTTGGTTGACTGGTTCGTGCAGCCGCCTCCCACCTGGGAGGCTGATGTTCGAATCCAGCTCTGTACTTTCACCACAGCCTTTTTATTTATTTAAAGGCCTCCTTCCACTGAAACCCGCTTAACTTGCTCCTTCTGAAATACGGAGGGTTTCCCCTTGTTTACTTACACATGCTGACTTGCTAGCGTTGCGTTCCCCCCAGTCGGCTGTGCTTTCATCAGAGAAACAATATGAATGAAAAGAGTGAATCGGGAACAGCCTCGCACTTCTACGCCACATTGCAAATAGCTTATCCCACGGGGAGCTTAAATCGTCCATTGAAGGAGGTAACCCTCCACTACACACTAGAAGGGAAGACAAGGCATCAGCTTGGAGTTATAGAAGCTAATTAGCTACTGTTTGCTAGCAAGCGCGACTGCTAGCCCCTTCGGAGTTGAGAGCTAATTAGCCAACTGTTTGTTAGCATGGCGGAACAAACTTGTTTGCGGCTCTATTTCCTGCTGTAACAAAATAAGAGCGGAGGGCGGAGCTTCCTCATACACTCATGGGAGGCAGCCAACCAGACGGATTTTCATGAGAAGGACCCGGAAAAGCCTGCCATTGGACCACAACCTCTCTCTAGTATACAAATACAGCTGATACAAAGATACTCAGAAGGTTTTTTTTTTAAACAGAAACGATGCAGAATGCATTCAATAATAATGGAGAACACAGAAATATTAATGAAATGACCATGGAAGTACAACTTTAACTTGGGACCGATCCCTCAGGGAGAAGCGTATTTGCGGCAGCATTAAGATTAAATATAACCGTCGTATTTCTTAAATGCCCTACATCTCCAATTAAAGAAAAAAAAATCTATTTGCGAAAAATGCAGGGCAAAAAACAATAAACTGTCCTGCTTGGAGGGGAAAGTGTATGGCAACATGAAAAAAAGTCACACCAGGAATTGAACTGCAGCTCTCTGCATGACAGATCTGCACTCTTAACCATTTACCCATTTAACAATTGAAAAGTCAAATGATCAGGCCAAACCATCTCTCGGAAAACGGAGATACAGGACCTCCAACTGTCACATATGGCTGGTGATATTATAAATGTACGGACAGATCAGCTTGTGTATGTAGATAACTGACTGATGTGTAACTTAACGTCAGAAATGACAGCTGTCGGGAAATTAAAACTTTCTATCCGTGGTCTGATAACGATCTCCGAATATTTAACCCTTCAGCGCAGCATCTTAATCCATGAAACCCTTATTGAAAGGACTCGTCTGTAAGCTACAGACTCTGACTTATTTTTAACATGTTTTCTTTGAGATGGCAGCTCCCAAAACTCACAGCTGACTTAATGAATGAATGAGGAAATGAAACGGTGAGTGTGGCTAAAAGTGGGTGGAGACAGCGAGAAACTCAAGGTTTCTCCACATTAACCTGCTCCCGACCAGGTTAGTTTCAGAGAGTCTGTTACTATGGTAACTGACCGAGGTGGCTTTTGCTACCCTTCTTCATGCAACAGGCTAGAGTTACTCCTCTTTCCCTGGGTTGAGTTACCTACTCTTGTGTTACGTGAAAACTCAGAGTTTCCCGAATTTCAGGGCTAAACAACTCAGGGTTTTCAATAAACCTGCTTCGTGCAACAGACCCCTGATCCAGAGTTCAGAAGATTAGCTTGTTCTTCTTTTTTCATTTTTTATTTTCCTTTATTTCTTAGCTCTAGAGTTTGAAAAAATGTGGTTTCATTCGGTGTGGAAGTTTATTTGTTGTACCAAAAGCTGGACCTACTCACCAGAAGTGGTTAGATTTTGTCTTCAGGAGCAGAAAAAAACACTCAAGTTTGTGTGTGAACTTCAAATTTCCTGACAGCTTCATGAATCTCGGGCAATAAAATGTTTTTTCTCAGGGATTACTTCCAAAACCTGATGCAATTTCCACAATAAAAAAAAAAAAAAAAAAAAAACCCTCATTGATAACAATGAAGCCATATCCTAGCTCAATGCTAACTGTTAACCTATGACTTGTTAGCTACAGGTAATTGACTTACTTGTAAGGGGTCTATGTGGTACCGCATGAACTTCACAATTGATATCAGACTGTGGGTTGAGCGCATACAGCTCCATAACAGGGTGGTCCATTTATTCCGTTAATCCGAGTCCGATCATCCATCAATGTTTACAAATACTGTATAACCATGTGCATCTCGAGGCATGGTGTTACACAACAATTTGTTACCCCTCTTTTCCTGGGCTGACGTCATAAAAAGGGCATACAAAGATATTGACTGGTCAAGAGCTTCGGCTGGTAAGTGCATCAGTCCTTTTACTTCTTTGTTGTAAATTATACACATAAAAACCTAATATTTAACACCAAATTAGTTTACATAGTGGCAAGGGGAACATATTTAGCTTATATATGCCTGGCTAGGCTTTTGGAACATTTCAAAAGCATGATACAGCTCCTTTAAGGATTTTTTTTTTCATTCAGAGAAAATCCAAATGTTAACATCATCATCATCACTTGCTATATAAGAGAAAACCAGGTTTCACTTGGCTGAGCTGAAGCAATCGTGGACTGTGGATGACTGGATGGAAGTGATATTCAGTGATGAATCACCAGTCTGATTGGAGGAGATTGTGGAAATTTAGCTCTGGTCCAATGAAACATAT
>JALJCO010001727.1:0-19786 GCA_023101725.1 Atherinomorus stipes | reverse complement strand
GGTCTGGACATGTGGACACTGTCCTGCAGGTTTGGACATGTGGACACTGTCCTGCAGGTTTGGACATGTGGACACTGTCCTGCAGGTTTGGACATGTGGACACTGTCCTGCAGGTCTGGACATGTGGACACTGTCCTGCAGGTTTGGACATGTGGACACTGTCCTGCAGGTTTGGACATGTGGACACTGTCCTGCAAGTTTGGACATGTGGACACTGTCCTGCAAGTTTGGACATGTGGACACTGTCCTGCGAGGTTTGGACATGTGGAAACTGTCCTGCAGGTCTGGACATGTGGACACTGTCCTGCAGGTTTGGACATGTTAACCTGTTGCAACACACCTGAGTTAAATTATTAATGTCTCATTATGAGGCTGGTGCAGAATCTGACTACAAGCTGTCATGTGTGTGACAGCAGAAGACATTATAACCTGCAGGACAACTGCAGCAGGTGCAGATTATTGGTCTCCTCTCCACATTTAGACCCCAAAAAAAAAATGTTCTGAACTGCAGGATTACCTTTGAAAAATTCTCTGTTGGTCCAGATGGATTTTTTTTACACGTTAAAAACTCTTATATATTATATCTTATAACTCTTAGTATATTTACTACAGTAGTCTGAATAAATGTCCATGTTGATCTGCAGGTTTTCTTAATTCGGTACAGCAGAGACATCGTCCAGAGGAGAGGGACGGAGTATTTGTCACGTAAAGCTAAAGATCAGTGCGGTTACAGGCTGCTGGGAGGTAAAGGGTGAGTACACATTTTTAATTCCTTGGATATTATAATGGAGTCCTTCAAGCAGACCAGACCACAGATTACTCATTACTGTACAACTTAAAGTGACTTTAGACTTGACTCGGACTGAGGTCAGAGACTTATCAACATCTCTGATATATATATATATATATATATATATATATATATATATATATATATATATATTGCATATACCTTTTTTACTTTTTCTTTGAAGTTATCTTGGACCCCCGTTGGGGTCCCGACCTCATATTTGGTAATGGTTAAATTAGGTAGCCACGAATTTCCCGGGGACTTTTATTTTGAAACTCACTGGATGCTTAACGCTGCTTCTGAATCTGATTTCCTGTTTGGTCTTATCTGAACTGCAGAACCACAGAATGCTTACGGGTCAAAAATAGACCTGAAGCCTACGTTTAGTGTGGAGAGGCGGTGAAACGGATCTGGGACGCACGTGACACGTTGTTGCGGCGTAAAACGTTTAAACATCTTACCAAGCGCCGCTGCAGGCAAAGACTCACTGTGGACTTTAGTGCCCATTTCAGAAGTTCAGAAAAAACAACACTCGGGCAAGCCGGAGAAACGTGGCTCCTACACGTGTCCGGTGTGAACTACACTGCTGACCCAAATCGTTGCAGTTAGCTCCAGAGGCCGGCACACGGATCCGGTGTGAATTGGCCTTTATTCTGTAAAGTGAAACATCTAATATAACAATGACGGTATCAACATCCTGATTTATCTATAACTTGTAATGTTTATAGTATATCAGAAAACCATCATTAGGATTTTGAAACTGAATAAAATTCAGAACGACACAGACGAGACGCGCAGAAACAATCAATTGTAAAACGTGGAATGTGGTGCGTTCTGCTCACATGTGGTTTTCATCAACCGTCTTCGTGAATTTAAGAGTTTTGTCTGAGCGACATGAAGCAGGATGAGCGTGGATGCGCTGTGACGCTGCAGCCTCCGTCTGTGTGACATCACCTTACCTCCAAAGTCCTGCTGCAGGTCCAGTTTTAGGCCACCGACCCGCACCCATCCACATTTGTTACAATGATTTCCACGGTTATCTGCCGGTCAGATCTGGACCCGACCCGTGGATGCAGGCTGGAGCCCGCGACCCGACCAGCCGGTTAAAACGTGAACTGTAAACACTCCCCGTCCCTCCTTCACTGAGTCAGATACTTTTCTTTATCTGTTCTATTATCTAATGTGTTCTAGAGGCTATTTAATAGTAATAATAATAAAATCCAACCCTAACGAGCTCTAGGATCTGAAAGAGAAGCGAGGGATGGCGATACCCAAATTTTCAGTAGTTTATGGTACTTTTTTCATTGATACCGATACCGACACTTTTGGTCCCTTTTAAAGAAAACCTCAAGACTGCAGTTTGCATTAATATGTTGAATCCAAGGGCAATACTAGATGTAAGTAAAAATTGAGAAACAATGAATTACATTGATGAAGAAATTAAACAAAAATAAGATTAAAAACTTTTTTAGTTATTAAATAAAGTTAAGATTATTTGAATGTTTTCAGTGGAAAATGTTCAAATAAAAAATGTAATAGTAATATCATAAATTTACCAAAACATAATGTGCAATAACCTGCATTAAAGTACTGAAAGATACCAAAACATCATCATCATCACTAACAGTAGCAGCATCATGATGACATCTGATTGGCTACCACCATCATGTGACACAGAAGCTAGAATCTGGCTGCTTTCACATCGTTTCATTTCTCAAACTCTCAGATGTGGAAACAAATTCATATTTTTTATCTGTACAAAATATCGGAATACTCCAAAAAGTATCAATTCAGATATTTTGTCTGGCTGGTATCGAAGTAGCGACTCCAGGGTATCGATATGCCCATCCTGAAGCTTCACGGCCTAGAAGCATTTCAGTTTGGAATATTTAGTTTCATGAAGTTCAGTGAAGCTTCCCCTAAAAATGTTTTGTTTTCTGACGTTAAAGGTAAACAGTTTTCTGAAACCTCATTATTGTTCATAATAACTTCAATAACCATCACTGTCTATGGAAAATGATTAAAAGAAAATTCTTAAACTGGATTAAAATACAGCGATGCTGGAAACAAAGTTAGGCACCAGTGCAACCAGTGCTGAACGTTAGTCTGGAGCTCTGCTCCACAACTGGAATAAATCTTGTTTTCTACCGAGAGAGCATAAAAACGTGGATCTCTGGACTGAATCTGCCTCTTTTCTCCGGTCCGGGTGGTACGGGAAGTGAGGGATGTTTTCTGCGACCAGAACACCAGCTGACCCCGCTCTAAATGCCATGTCCTATCTGGTTATTGTTCCACATGCGTCCCATTACAGCCGTAATTGTTCTGCCTCTTTCAGCATCAATATGTCACATGGTGAAACATTATGTTTCTCCATCTTGATCTCAGGGGCATCATGAGATCAAGATGGAGAAACACTGACGTCCTCTGAAACGAACGGATTTAGATGCCAGTGCACTCCCTGATAGTTTAAGAAATGTTTAAATAAAGAGTTTAGATTTTTTTTTTGCAGGTTCTGTGAAAAGTAGATGATGATCTGCCCAACATTCAGCTGAGAAAGGCACAATCCTGTCACCTTGTGACTGCTCATGAGAAACGTGCTCTTTAACGTTGTAATAACCCGACTCCTCCACTAGATGTCAGCATTTCCACAGGCTGCTGTGATGGCGGCGGGTCACCATCAGAGCCAAGAACAATGTTTGGCCCTGTTTTTCTGTGCAGAAAGAAAAACTGTTAAACATTTAACTGTTCAACTTAGTTTTTTTTTTTTTTTATAAAAACATGGCCACAAGCTATTTTATGAGCTCCAGTTTAACTCGGACAACCCGAATTTCGAACATATCTTTAAATTTGAAGAATGTGTGAATTACACCCCATCAGCGTTTTCTCTGGCAGACTTTGATGATGCTGGAGACATCATCCACGTACCCCGGGAAGTCACCACTTCACAGCCTGGTACTGCAGTCATCCCGGCTTTTCACAGGCCATCTGTCATCGCTGCACACCAGTATTGCATCCTGCATGCTGCTGTCTCCGGGCCAAACCCGCTTTACGAGCCCTTCAGCTTCTCTCCTATTCTTAAAGCGATAGCCTGCTTCATCATTTCTGACTTTTGGAACATTCTTTCTGACCAGATCTTTTTACTGGGGCAGTTACACATCACCATTCATCCAAACTCGGCATCCATCTGTTCTTCATTGACACGGAGCAGAGCCATGACCATAATTAGCTGCATGGAAAAGTCCAGAATCCCAGCGAAATTCAATCAAAACGTGCCTTTTTGGGATCGTCTGCATCCAAATCGCAAACAAAAATAGTATTGTGGCGGAGAGAGATGGTGAGCACAATTACCATATTTTGGCAAATGACCTGTGTTGTTCTGCGTTTTGGATTTGAAGCAAATATCCGCCTCCGTGAAGACGTGAAGACAGCAGCTGCTTTGTCTCAGAGTGCTGAAAATGAATCTTTGACAGCAGTTTTCTCTCTCTGGATTTTAGGAGACTCGTAAGCAAAAGCAAAAAAATCCACTTTTAACAGTTCTTTTAGGGGAAAATTACACATAATGAATTGATATGTTTATTTTTTTGTTCATTTTAGAAAAATGGCAATAAATAATTTCACTTTTATTAATCCTGAATGGGATGTTAGCTGCTGCATTTATTATTATTGATAATAATACTAACAATAATA
The DNA here is from genome assembly GCA_023101725.1 of Atherinomorus stipes. Lineage (NCBI taxonomy): Eukaryota > Metazoa > Chordata > Actinopteri > Atheriniformes > Atherinidae > Atherinomorus > Atherinomorus stipes. The sequence continues at coordinate 15,309 of JALJCO010001727.1, read as the reverse complement.
TACTTAGTATATTATATTAAACTAGGATACTATGCTAGGATCTCTGTATTTAACTCAGAGGGCAGCCAATCACAGCACCGGGGGAGCAGTTGGTGGGGGTTAAAGGAAGGGTCCGGAGTTTCCCCCTGAAAACAAATGTTCGACTTGTGCAAGTGAAATCTGTCTACTCGCTTGCAGTGAGTTTGTTTGCAACTCCCTCTTTCCCCGTCTGTAATTCGCCTTTTTCCTTTGTTTTGGCGCATTCGGGACGTTTCTGGGTGGAGATTTCTGTTTATATCGCCAGCCAATGACAGAGCTAAGAGCATGACCCTGTGTGGGAATAAGCTCATGATTGGAGCAGACGCCAGTCACCCCCAGTCTCGAAGAAAAAAAAAAAGGGAGAAAAATGGCGGATGCAGTGAGAAAAGGAAATTCTCTCCTTTAGATGGTGCACGTTGGAAAACCAGGGTTGATATTGGTCCGGCTTTTACCCGCTTTAAAGCTTTGGAGAGGAGAAGAATGAGGCGGCTGTTATCCCGAAGGGAGGGGCTCCGGACCAAGCAGCAACCTCTGGTAGCCAATTATGAGGCTACCTGGAAGAAGTCATTCTTGTAGTTCTCCCTTCATCCACTAGGGGCAGCAAACAGAGCAAATCCCCATAGAATCCCATGTTAAAAAGACCAACTTCACAACATGTTTACCACCTGGTTCAAAACATCATTTTAGGTTTAATTGGTCAAGTTTAACTTTGTCAACTGTGGGGGGGGGTTAACTCATCCATTTAGATGTTATTTAAGTTTTGAAATTAAACATAATTAGGGGCGTGTCTCTCTGACTGACATGACAGGTCCCAGGTTTTTAGTCAGATAATAGGGGATTATCACGCTTACCGGAAGTTCCCGGATTTTGGACACTTCCTCTTCCGGGCCATGTTAACGACAGCCGTTCCTGCTCTGTTATACTGTTTAAATCGGATAAACTCCAAACATACTTAAGTTTTCATTCTAGACTGAAGTGATACTGGATCAAAAGCTGGATCAAAGCGATCGATTTGCCGCGGTGAAGGGCCGAACTTTATAATAAAACACACGTTTGTTTGTCGCCGGTGGGGCACAACACCAGCACTTCACAGCATGCTAGCATTAGCCAGCTAACGTTTACTGACGTGCTTAACATTGTGCGTCTTAAAACACACAAACATCTGAAAATCGGGTCTGTACCCCCCCGTTTCCAGTGGAACAACTGGGGACTGCCAAGAAAGGAGACGCTTTCAGATGCTTGTGTGTTTTCAGCCGCACAAAGTTAGGCACGTCATCAAGCTGGCTAATGCTAACCTGCTAACAGTAGTCCGTCAGCTACTACTCTGTTAAACTTTGTTAATCGGATAAACGCCAATGCCAAGTTTTCATTCCAGACTGAAGTGATGCTAAGGAAGAAGTGGATCAAAACGACCGATTCGCCGCGGTGAAGGACCGAACTTTATAATAAAACGACACACGTTTGTTTGTGGCCGGCAGACTGCACAGTCGTGTTAGCAGGTTAGCATTAGCCAGCTCGATAATGTGCCTAACTTTGTGCGGCTGAAAACACACAAGCATCTGAAAGCGTCTCCTTTCTTGGCAGTCCCCAGTTGTTCCACTGGAAACGGGGGGGTACAGACCCGATTTTCAGATGTTTGTGTGTTTTAAGACGCACAATGTTAAGCACGTCAGTAAACGCTAGCTGGCTAATGCTAGCATGCTGTGAAGTGCTGGTGTTGTGCCCCACCGGCGACAAACAAACGTGTGTTTTATTATAAAGTTCGGCCCTTCACTGCGGCAAATCGATCGCTTTGATCCAGCTTTTGATCCAGTATCACTTCAGTCTAGAATGAAAACTTAAGTATGTTTGGAGTTTATCCGATTTAAACAGTATAACAGAGCAGGAACGGCTGTCGTTAACATGGCCCGGAAGAGGAAGTGTCCAAATACCGGGAACTTCCGGTAAGCGTGATAATCCCCTATAGCAAGTCAAAGCGTGTCTTCCCTTTACCCCGCCACTTAGGAGGCTAATCTTCGTTAGCTTGGTTAGCGTTTAGCTCAAAATACATCAGCTGTCAATCATTTGCCCCGCGGCTCGGCGCGGCCTTGCCTTTGCCCATTTCAGTATTTTCCAGGAGTGATGACACACGTGACACGGCAAGATGGCGGCGGTGGGACACGCCCACCTGGCTTCACTTTTAGCTCTTCAGAAACCAGCGGGTGACGTAGCGGAAGGTTCGTTCCTCTCTATTAACAGTCTATGATCCGGACTCCACCTTTAAGGACCTTCCTCAGGGGTTCATAGTGGTTCACCCAAGTGCCGTGTCGGGGACTTGAACCCGTGTCTGCCAGATGACGGGTCTGTTTTGCAGATTTGCTGGAGAGCAGCGGGAACCTGGGTCCTCCAGACCCAAGCCCACCTCTGTACTCACTAGGCTGCCGTTCCCCCAGTATAGGGATGCAATGTCACCAGGATCAGGTATCGGTCTAAAACCATGTGCGTGTACTCGCACTCAATATTCAGTGTGAAAAACTTATTATTATTATGAGTGCTGTTTTTTAACATGAATTTTGGACATGAAGGGTTTTTTTTTTGTCACAGCTGTGAACAGAATCCACCAAAAACCATTTTATCCATCTTTTTTATGAAGATTCTGACATTTTCCAGCCTCACACGAAGAGGATGCAGCAGGATGAGCTGATACCTGACACATTAACCACTCAGTCAGACATTCCAGTCCGCACACAATGGGATTTATCAGAACTATTATCAGTACTTTGTAGTAACAAGTACTCACATGTAAGTAGTTGTACTCTAAAAAAATGTGGTTTGGCCGCGTCCCTTCCCCAAAATATCTTATGACCTCTAATACAAACGTCCAATACTGTATGAAAATCCTCACTTTCAATATTCATTTATTTAAGTATAAACCTGCTAGAAATCCTTTTTTTGTTCTGAGAGATAAATACCAGAAAAGAAAAAATATAATCAGTGTAAGCTAGTCAGTGCATGCAAATTTGAAAGTTTTATTCAAGCTACGCTCCATTAATACACAAACCTGTTATTTGAATTTTAAATCTTTATTCTCTACTTTCAAAACTGTAAATATATTTGACAGCAAGAAAATCATTGAACAAGTATTTCAGTATTTTACATTTCCTGCTCTCTGTGCTTTTAATGAAGCTTCTTCACATCTGTCTTGATCTCGACAGTAAACATCTAGAGTCAGTTAACCTTTTATATGATCAGCGGGATGATGCAGAGCTGCAGTTTCTGCAGCAGGAAAATCATATAGAAAAAACATTTTCAACATTTCTGTGCTTTGAAACGATAGACTTATTTCCCTCCCTTCGAACAGAGTTTAGTCCCACCTCCCTCTGCTAGTTAAGCTGCAGTAATGGCTCAATAATCTCAGCAATTGACCGTGTGGCTCTGCTTGTCTCCGCACAGGCTCTTGCGGTTCACGGCCATTACCTCAGTTATAACTGCAGGTCCTGCTGAGAGCCAGGAACCCGGTCTGCATCTCAACCTGTGCAATACAGAAATCATTCTGTACATGTTTCCTTTAAGGTCTTACAAGTGCCCCTTTTTAATAAAAGAGAAAAAAATCAACCGGAAAAACTGGACATTAAGCAGAGAAATGTTGAGGTCTTTGTAGTTTGTCTGTTGGTGTTCCTGCAGAAGCTTGAGCTGAGCGAGGCCTTTAAACCCCAACTGTCCCCAAAGTACGATAAATCTAGAGACTGGAAAATGGAGAGCCTAATTTCCCAAATGGGATTAATAAAGTCAGAATAATTGTTGTAATAACTGTATTAATAATACGCTACATCATTCTGTGTGTCATTACTTTCCATTTTGTGTTTATCTTTGTTTCCCACCATGTAGAAGGAGAAAACCATTCAAACCAACTGGAACATGACACATTATTTATATTATTAGAATTATTTATGCATCAACAAACATATGCATTGACAATAATCTAAAACTAGGGATGTTCGATAAAGGCCTTTTTTTTTTTTTTTTTACCGATATTTGACATATTAATATTGTACAACTCTCAATATCCAATACTCAACCAATACTAATCTTTACAGACAACTGTGAGGTTGTAGCTTTCTGAGAGATACAACTATGTTCTGCTCAGAGAGCAAAGATCCCAAAGTATCCTTAACTCAGCCAGAGGAGTTCATTTTGGACATCTGTCTGCCAGATATCAGATACTAGCAGGTATCAGCCAACATGTGGCTAATTGACCATCGCCCCCAAACGCGATGAGCCAATCACAGTGCACACAGCTAACCCAATACACTCGGACATTCTCTGCTTGATCGTCCATTGAAGTGCATTGAAGTTAGTCCGTTTTTGTTAGTTTTTATGTGTTATCTGTTGTAAGGTAAGGCAACATCTTTGAGGCAACATGTTGTCACTTTGCTGGAAAGAAAAATGAAGTTATCTTTAACATCCCTAACGTTGGCTTAAGTTAGCTAACGCAAGCCAAACGTGCTAGTTTTTGTACTTTGGTAATGGTACATAAGAGGTCAGCTACAACTGTTGTGTAACGTTGGTAACGACACGCCTTCCAAGCTGCAGCCAGACTCCACTCCGCTTTCAGACTTGTGAACGTGTTTTTTTATCTTTTAAAAAACTGTTTTTTATTTATTTTGTCGTGGTCTCTCTCTCTCTCTGATCCCGTGTCTGTGTCGACAGCTGTCATCTCTCGATACGTCACGTAGCGCCTGTCACTGAATGTTGATTGATTGTTGATTGGAGGGGGCGTGGCTTAGCCATAGGGCAATTCTAATGTTTCTTACTTGGTAACTTAACTAACAACGTAAAACCAGACATTATCAGCAGCTTCAAAGCAAGTCAGGCTGTAGCAGCAGCAGCTGCATTGGTTGATGATATCAGTAGGCCAATAATATCAGCGATCTGTACCAGGTACTCTTAAACTTCGACTCAAACCAACTGGAACATCAGACATTATTTATTTTATTTAAATTATTCCTAAAATTAATGTTATATTAATATTAATCGTGTATTGACAGTAATGTAAATCAATACGTTCTTGATTCAAAGATTATGGATCCTAATGATTTTTATTTATTCTTTAACTTCGGAACCGAATTATCTCAATATTACTTAGACACATTTTAAAGATCTCCCGCTTGGTTTATTAAAGTGCTTTTGATTTTTTCCTTTACTTTCATAAACACTAATTCTGGGATTATCTCCATCTGGGAATTCTTCTTTGCACACAATCCGGGATGCAGTTAGTTTATATCTGCAGTATCTGTGGAAAAAGCTCAGACAAGGTTTTTAACAGCAGTTTTTTTGGTTTCTATTTGCTGTCCACTTGTAGCTCAGGAAGTGACAACGTAACAGCTGTGGGAAGAGCAATAGATGTTTGAGTCAGCTGTCAAAGTACAATCCTGAACTATCGGCCGTCATCTGACTATGATTTATTTTTAAACTGCACATGAAACAGCGTGCCTTTGTGGAGGCTGTGTTGCCTCCTGCTAGATGAAAGCTAGCGGGTTCCCATTTTGGCAGAAGCTCAGCATATCAGCATCGTCAGTGTGAGCTTGTTAGCATGCTGGCATTTGAGTTTAGCTCAGTCACAGTCCGATATTCTTTGTTTATTTTTCCTTCTTTAACTGTGTGAGTCCAGCTGAACTCCTTTGTTCCTGCCTGATCGGTGCTGCGCGACCTTAGCCTTTCAAAAGAAGCCTCATCTCAGTGATCTTATGTTTTTTAAGCCTTCATGTGCAGCATAAAAATATGCTTAATTCAGGCCTGCATGTGTGATCACAGCAGAATCAGAACACTGAGTGTGAGGCTTGTTTTCTGAGCCCTGATGCTGCTGCTTTGTGCTGTAGTGAGTCGCGTCTATCAGAGGTGGGTTGTAACTCACTACATTTACTCCTACATTTACTTGAGTACATATTTACATAAATTATAGGCATACAACGACATACAGATGCTCGTTGCTTTATTTTTTGGTCTTATAAGTGCGCAAATCAGTTTTGGTTAAAGAGACTTCCACATGAATGTCTCACTACACAAACGTAGCTTTCCGTTGGCTACGTCACACGTTACGAGCTACATTTAACTACATACTTACTACTTTTTACTTGTACTTGAGTAATATTTTTCTAAAGTAACAGTACTTTGACTTGAGTAAATTTTTTTGGCTATTCTACCCACCTCTGTCTATCAGAAAAGAAGAGCTAAAACTGCAAGAACAGGGACTGTTGTTGTTGGAGTTAAAGGAATAGTACACCCACAAAATGATGGTCCTTCATTTTCTACTCACCCTCATGCTGAGCAAGACTCTGTAGCACTTTTTTAATATCTCAAATGCAGCTGGAGATCCGGGGGGGGGGGGTTCGTTATCCACTAACTTTCATATAATGGAGTTCACCAGCGACTGAACCAAAAAGGTCCATAAAAGTCCACAAAAACTTGTCAATATTCCTCCATACTGCTCGTCCAATGTAATCCAAGCGTCCTGAGTGGGTAGCGTCCAGAATTTACTGGAAACCACATCATGTAGTAGATTTTTAGAGCCTAAACAGTAGAACATTGCAGTTTCTATTTGTGCTTTCGTTCACGACACTACAGAAGCCGCGGCGTTCGGCGTCTACTCTGCCGATGATGCAAACGTAGAAGAAGAAATTCGCTGTTTACATTGTGGTAAGAGTGAACGAGCTGCAGACAAACACAAGAGGGGTTAGACATTGATTTAAAAGAAAGAAAGAGAAAAAGAGGACACGCGATCTCGTCTGCCGCCGCTTCCGTAGTGTCATGAACTTGCAAGGGTGTGCTTCGCGGCAGAAATATACTAAATGTGGTTTCCAGTAAATTCTGGACGCTTCCCACTCAGGACACTTGGATTACATTGGACGAGCAGTATGGAGGAATATTGACAAGTTTTTGTGGACTTTTATGGACCTTTTTGGATCGGGCGCCGGTGAACTCCATTATATACGATTATAACGCAAACCCGTCCGATCTCCGGCTGCATTTGAGAAATTAAAAAGTGCTCCACAGTCTTGCTCAGCCTGAGGATGAGTAGAAAATGAAGGCACATCATTCTGTGGGTGTACTATTCCTTTAAACAGACAGTAGGAGCCTTGTTGCAGAGATGAAGGTTATAATAAGAGATTTATGATTCTGCCTCCAACGCTGTGATTGAGTAACTGACATGAACCTCTGAACGAACCTCTGAGATGTTATTATTGAATTAGGGATCTGTAATGAAATCACAGCCTGAAGGAGTCTAAATGTCAGGATCTGATGAGGTTGTGCTACATTCATGTTTCACGCCTGTGTGGGTGGTGATGTTCTGTAAATATTAAAGATACTAATTTCTAAACGCTCACTTCTTTGTTTTTCTCTGAAGAATTTTAAACATATTTGACACAGCTGGATCACATTGCAGAAAAGGAGACAGTAAGCCTATTATGCTCCAAACTTACGCATTTTATACGGCCTAAAGAAATCCCATTTGTCACACTAAATTAACTGTTTGCCTTGATGTCATTAGGACAAAAATATGTAACCCAGAGTCAGAAATGGTGAGCTTAGATTTACAAACAGAAACGCACGGCTCAACTTTACATATAGAAACATTCTCCTGTTCATTCGCAGCTTTTGTAAATCCTGTAGATCTGGTCAGCATTAGCTTTTTTAGTAGATGACTAACGGGGAAAGTGCTGGGATTGGATGACTGTGCAGCCCTTATAACAGGATGCATCTTTTTACTGGAATCAGACTTGCGCAGTTTCAGGAATAATTTCTCTGTCACATGCAATACGGTTCGAATCAAAACGACGCCTCGGTGTACGGTAACGCTGGGTGGGCGACTCACTTCTGTTGTGGTCTGACCACTAATTTAGTCACACCAGAAGACGGTATGCAGTTTTTCTGGCCTCCTAACCAGAATGACCACCTTAAACAACTAGCTAAGTTTAATGGCTTCAGGGAGCGAGCTGATACACATTACACATTATTTTATTACCCACTTAGCTTAATGCGATGGAGTGCATCAGTTCTGCATGATGAATAAACTCCTTCATTTTAGTTTAGATACAAATGGGAGAAAACAAACAGATTTTATAAGGTAGCAATCTAATATCATGAACAATAACAGACAGTGAGTCGCCTTTTTAATGGTCAACAATGTGATTTAACATGAGTCAAGACTAGAAACAAGGATGTGAGCAATGCACCGACAATAAAACCAGACCTCTGACCTGTGGTTGCACCATCCTTACTGCGGGGGAGAAACGCATCAATGCTGAGTCAGTGGGAACAACATTCATCAATTTATCACACAAAACACAAATTATTTAAGAAGGCAGGGACTAGACTTGAAACTGGGAGATTTGAGGTGCAGCTGGATTTTCAGGAAGAAACAAATCTTGCAGAAACAGACGAGGTGCCGTGCAGGGAAAGGCTGAGGGAATGAGTCACATTTTCATTCACATACAGCACGTTCGTCAAGCTTGCAGACAAACCGTATACGACTGAGACTTTGTCTGCTAAACCCCCCAAAAAACAGAATTTCTTCATTTTTTAGTCAGTCATGAATCAGTGTGGGCAGGTTGTTGGATTTAAGGTGGAGGAGATGCTTGAGATTATGGATTTAAGGAGACGGCAGGGCGATGTGGAGGTTGCAGTTTCAGAAAATGTTGAAAACGTGGATCTGAATGAACAAACAAGCCAATTATGTGATGTTTTTGGATGCATTTGATTTTTGTTCCCTTGTTTTGACCATTATACAGGTAAGTCCCATGAGACACACAGGCCCTGATTTACGAAAGGCTTGCGCATCACTGCACTATAATCGTCCGGACCTGATTTACTAAAGGGGCACAAGGAGGTTTGCGCCTGTTAACGGGCAAAATAGCCCGCTATCCATGTAGCGTGTCTGCTGTGGATGAACATGCAATCTGGGTGTTTCTGCCAGAGTGCGCAAAATATTGGGAGGAGACGATGCAAACAACTCAGCTTAACACACGCAATGTGATTTATCGACTGTACAACGGAAAGCGGCGCATAAATGCGTATATTTGAGCACGTCTAAAAGCAGGTGTTACTGGCAGATTTATGCACAAATGGCTGGAAGAGTGCTGCTGCAGGACTGCAGACATGCAAGGAGTCCTGTGTGCTGCACACAGTCGCTCTGACACGGCGTTTTCTCCACAGTTCCACAGCACGACTTCTGGAACAGACCTCATTCATGCAACAACTCGCTGCCACTCAGCAGACTTTAGTTTCTGTGATTCCACTGTGACGCCCAAATGAAATGTTTTTTGAGGCCCCTCCTCACCAACAAGCACCTCCACTTCAGTCTCCGCAAAATTAAATTTTATTGTCTTTTTCTGTCGCCAGGATTCAGCTTTAAATGCCTCAGATCAGCTGGCTCTTTTATATGCAGCAGTATCCATCAGGTACTGTGCATTGACCATTTATGGTGGAAAGTAGGTGTGTCGGGGGGCGGAATATGAGGCAAACTCACCTGCGCAAACTTCCAGGAAGAGTGTGATTTATAAAGAGGAAATTGCTTTAATCTGTGTGTACGCACAGTTTTATAAATTTGAATATTTTATTGGCGTATGCAAACTTTTGGTTTGGGGCGTATGTACACTTTTAGTAAAGATCCTACGCACAGTTTTATAAATGAGACCCAGATATTTGGTTTTTATACAAACCTGTAACCTTTGCCCTGACAGAAAAGAATCAGGAAAGCAGAGTTCTTCGTCTGCTTTAGCCCAAAACGTTAGCACGACAGTTTTCTTGGCATCAAACTCATCGTATCTCAATCCATAATCGGAGCAGACAGCACTGCTGGGTGGGAGAGCAGCCAAATCATCAGCATACATAAAGTGATTAACCAAAGTGTCACCGATCCTGCATCCAGTTTTAGAGGTTCAGTTGTTTGGACAAGTCATCCAAACACAAGCTACACAGGACGGGTGAAAGAAGCCCACCCTGACGTACACCATCACTCACGGTCGAAGAGGCAGAGATGTTATTGCCCCACTTTACATAACCTTATCTTCTGTTTTTTATTCGTCTCATATACCACATGCTCTCCAACTCTCCATGGCAAAGCAATAGTGCAGCTAAATGCTCCTTTAAATACGGCTGTTTGCGCCTGTTATCGAGTGTTTGTAATCTTTGTAGATCACCACAAACGCTGAAGAGACGGCGCATGCAAACAAATTGGCGCCCTTTATTTGAATTCTCAGTAAATCAGGGCCAAAGTCTCTTAAAGCAGACCTGTTAACCGAACCTACGTGTCCTTAAACGCTACCTCTGAGTTAATCATGTTCCTGCATTAGATAGTTTTGTAAATGTTGTCTTCAGACGACGTTTGGCTCTCGGGACATCTGTTAATAAGCCTAATTAACATTGTGTGGGGAGCTGGGACATTTCCTCCGTGACTGCATGGACGTGGACATTTGTGGGATGAGAGCTTCTCTTTCTGGGCGGCGGTGAAAGGTGAAATATGAGAGCAGCTGTTTGGGCTCCACAGTCCGCTGGGCGGCTTCCCGGCGGCCGATGAGTATCTCCGTGTTTAATATGTGTTACTGAGACACATAATCACACAAACCAGATAAAATCTCCTTTTGAACTGAATCTTTTTTTCAGAAATAAGTCTCTTATGTTTGAGTAAAGAGGGGTTTTCTGAGAGTATCGCATATTATGAAATTTAGATTTAATGACAGAGCAGATTTAATAACCTTTTCTAAAATTCTGAAATAAAAGTGTCTCCTTTTTGAAGTGCCACATGTCTTTTACTGAATTATTGCCAAATTTGTCCTTAAAGGGACTGGAGTTGGAAGTTATGCTGGTTTCAGTGTCTGTTTAGACAGAGAAAGCAGTAAAACTCCAGACCTCACACTGTTAAATCTAATTGCTGCAACCAGACATGTCGCTGAGCACAAACCGACTTCTGCAAGCATGCAATGGAATAAGTGGGTAAGAAAATGGCTAAATAAAGGAATTAATTTCTTTTGCCACAGTGCTAAACCAGCTTTGGTTTTCCTTTTGTCCGTGTACTGAAGCCTCAGCACACTGGAGAGAGCGCTGGTCAGAGGAACGCCGCAGGAAAAATAAATGGAAACATAAAATCTGTAAGCAAGTAATTACAAGTGTGAAAAAATGTACCGCATGTCCTCTCAGGCTCAGATTAGCGTAACCTTATCTTGCCTTAAGTGAAGCAGCTGAATTATTTCTACTTTTTTACATTTTGCCAGCCTTTAATCTGTAGCTGAGGGACTGACCCGAGGAAACCAGGTTCTCGGTTTCTGTAGAAATCTTTAGGAAAATACTCCTTAAATAGTTGCAGAAAGTACTAATGTATTCAAATCAATATTGTTGCTAATCTTTGACATATGCACGTCTAATCACCACCAATGACCCATTCCTGCAATATTTATTATATGGAAGATAATCAGTTTTTGTGATGAATAAGTCAGCGTTTTTAAATAATCAAACTGGCATTTAAACAGTTAAAATCTAATTGAATGTTTGGTAGTTTTGAGAAGGACAGAAGTTGTTTAGATAATTCATGAGAAAAAAAAGCATAAAAATAGTTTGTTTTATTTCGAACATGCGGTGCGACGAACAAGAAAGTCAACAAAAACCCACATAACTGAGGGGTTAATCCAAATAACAATATTCAAAACTGCAATACTATTTAGGGATGTCCTGACACCGATGCCAGTATCGGTACTCGCTCTGATACTGGTCTATTTTGCTGTACTCATGAAATACTCGCAACCGACAGCAAAAAAATAGAAATAAAAATGGAATGTTTCCAGGTAGGAGATTGTGTCTTGCTTTGTAAATGATTTTTGCAGTTTGAAAATGAACCAGGTCAGTGAATATTAACGTTTTTTATTTTAAAAAACAGTGCATTTGTGTGATCTCTGTAATCGGTATTATGACTCATTCTTATGTTTTTTTTTTCATTATGGATATTAGTTGTATTACACATTTGTAAGTGTTTCCCCAAACCTCTGCACAGTACTGTAATATGGTAAAACCAGAGAACAGAGGAGAATGTGGAGTGATTTATGGTCCAAAATGTGTTTTGCTTTACTCAGAATGAAAAGTTTGCTTGACAGTTTGCTTTGTATGTTTAATATGAGCCTTCCAGTTAGTTTTGTCATCAATTATTACCCCAAGAAACTTAATTTCATATACTCTGTCCACCCCATCTACTTGTATTTGTATTTGGGTTTTCTTATTGCAATTGGTGAAAAACATAAATTTGGTTTTATTTAAAATATTACAAAAAAAAAAAGAATGTATTTTGATTTTATAACAGTTTTTTTGTTAGAAAACACAAAAACACAGCTGAAATGGACAAAAGTGTCCCGAGGAAGCCATGAGGGTTAGATCCTCCAGATTCTGTAGGTCTGTTCTTCAAAATGACCGTCCCTTTCCAAATATCTCCCATGGGTCACTAACCATGTGACGGCGCGATCCTGTAGCCATGGGCCATAGGAGCTAATGACAGGAGGGAATATTTCACGGCTCCAGTGTAGCCAGCAGATATCTGAATAACTTATCTGGGCCAACACTTCGCATTTTATGTGCTTATCATTACTCGTATGAAAAAATGAACTAAGCCATTTGAGCTCATAGCTGGTCTGAAAATTTGTAAAATCATAACTTATGCTGCAACAATTATGCCTGATTTTGTTGGAAATACCATCTTAGAGGAATATTCAAATAAATCTTTAAATTATGGTACAATAATGGTCTAAAAGTGATCAAAGATCTGCATCTACCTGACTCAGAGGTTTTAATGAATTTTAAAGAATGTCAAAACAAATTCCAGCTCAACAAAAGTAATTATATTTTTTAGATACCTCCAAATCAGGAATTTCATGAGAATAAAACAGCAGGGTCTGTCAAAACCGTCCAAGACAACATTAGAGAAAATGCTGATAAAAGGTGGTCAAAAAAAGGGTGTTATTTCAGATTTTTATCATTTAATGATTTTTCAAGTTTCTGAGGGCTCCAATGACAGACTTAAAGGTACAGTATGTAAAAAATTAAAGGTCAATGGCAGAAAAAATGAATGTGTAATTCAAAACTGTGTTGCTATTGATGTGAAATCCCTGCACTAGAACAGCTGTTACCTTTTTATTTTCATAGAATGAGTCATTTATATCTTCTTGCTGGGCAGTGCACATATAGAGGCTGCCATATTTGTTCCACCATTTTTACTACGGTGTCCATGAATGGACAAAACGATGTATGTGAAGTGAGAACCCTCTGAACTTTAAAACTGCTGTGCCAGATTTGTTTAATGGGAGTTAGAGACTAGTTGGGATCAGTAATACCTTAAAAGACATTAAAGTATTTACTCATAGTACAGTCATAGTTACACCTGAGACCACTGGATCCACCCCTTAGATGAAAATATATTTCTGTCTGGGAGACTTTTGGCCACTAACAGCCACCATACTTTTACAACAGTGCTGGAATATTAAGTTTCAAACACCTATCTTTACCACTAGATGTCAGTAATTCTTACATACTGTACCTTTAAGGCCTGGAACAATGATTTATCTTTAGATCTGTCAGAAGAAGAATGGCAGAACGAATGTTCTCTGGCTCATATTACTACTATTAATACTAATCTTCACTTAGTACATTTTAAATGGTTGATGCGTGTTTATATCACACCTGTAGATATTCACAGATACAATGCAAATATACTTGATCTTTGCCCAAAATGTAATGAGGAAAAAGCTACTTCAGTACGCTGCATGTGGAAATGTGGCAAAATAGCACCTTTTTGGAAAGAGTTAAATGCTGTGATGGAAAAGATGCTTTCTAATCTGGGCTTTTGTTTGTTGATTTTGATTTTTGATTGATTATGGTGCATAGATTTTTTTTAAAAATTGGTAAATACTGTTTGCACCTTTTTTTTTTTTTTAAATATATACATAAAAAGAATATGTGGAAAAAAATCTTTAAACATATCTGTCATTAATGCCCTTTTAAGATGTTAAATGGTGACATAAGAGGACAGATGACCATGGAGTCAGTATAATGTGCTGTTTTTAAACATTTTCAGACGTTATTTAACAAGTTATTGTAGTAAATGTTGTGTTTGATTGGACCACAGAGGACGTCAGACCAAATATGTGGAGCAGAGGCAAAAAACTAAAGATTTGATTAATCTATAATATCACAAGCCGTAAATTTAAGAGCACGTTGGTAAAGAATCCGTTAAATTAATGTGTAACAGTAAGGCCGACCCACACTTTACTTACGTCACTTGTTGGTATTTTATCTCTGATTTATGGAGCATATTTCAGTCTTATCTACAATATATACATGCACATTCACATTAATTTAGAGGAGATGAAGGAGAAACATCTCTATCAAGGACAGTGCTGTAAATTCCTCTCGCCGGTGTTTAAGGAGTGAAAAAACAGGTGAGATTTCTTGGGGTGGGGGGTACATCATGTGTGCAGATCCAGAAACATTTCTTTTTTCAAAGATTATAAATTTGGTATTTGTTGGCTTCCCATGGGGCCAAATGATGATCATGTTGCTCATAATTGGAAGTAATTATATCATAACGATGACCACATGTTTAACAACGGCGGAGCCTTAACTCTGACCCTTGTGGAATTTGACTGTTCCCAACAAGCTTATATATATATATATTTTTTTTAACATTTAACAAGTTTTTTTTTGTTTAATTCGGCGTGGGAAGGATATTTGAAGCAATATAGTGAAAAATACTCATGGAAAACATCACCCAACGCTTACTATTTAAAGCATGTGTATTCTTAAAAATTCCTGCCTCTAGCAGATTATTTGAATTTATTCAATTCAGTGGAACATGTTCAAGTTTAAAATGTAGTAGTAATGTTATAAATTTACCAAAACCTGATGTGCAGTAAACTCCATTAAAGCACTGGAAAATTACAAAATATCATCTTCACTAACGGTAGCAGCATCATCATGACATCTGATAGGCTACCACCATCATGTGACACAGAAGCTACAAGCTGATAGGCTACCACCTTCATGTGACACAGAAGCTACAAGCTGATAGGCTACCACCATCATGTGACACAGAAGCTACAAGCTGATAGGCTACCACCTTCATGTGACACAGAAGCTACAAGCTGATAGGCTACCACCTTCATGTGACACAGAAGCTACAAGCTGATAGGCTACCACCATCATGTGACACAGAAGCTAGAGAAGCTGATAGGCTACCATCATCATGTGACACAGAAGCTAGAAGCTGATAGGCTACCA
>JALJCO010001726.1:0-76777 GCA_023101725.1 Atherinomorus stipes | reverse complement strand
TAACACCCTTGTAAACTCTATTTTAGATGTAAAGTCATGGATGGCAGAGAACTTCTTACAGGACAAAACTGAAGTTTTAATCATTGGCCCTGAAGACAAGAGAGAGATCATTTTTACCAAAACTGCAAAATTTTACTCCCTCTTAGCTTGTAAGAAATCTCTGTGTTATTTTTGACTCTGAGCTTTTGTTCCATACTTAAGAAATGTGAAAAAGACAGGATTTTATCATCTTAAAAACATTGCCAGAGTCCGACCATTTCTCTCTCTTGCTAGCATGGAGATACTCCTGAATGCTTTTATTTCTAGTAGATTAGATTACTGTAATGCCCTGCTCTCTGGTCTTCCTAAAGAGTATTTCTAGTTTAGAAGTACTTCAAAACTCAGTGGCATGAGTTCTGACGAGGACCAGAGGGAAGGAACACATTACACCAGTTTTGAAATCGCTGCATTCGCTCCCTGTGTGTTTCAGGATTGATTTTAAAGGAGTCATCACCCGGTAATCCCACTTTTTCACGTTAAAACATATGTATTGGAACAGGACCTCAGTTAAAACGTGCCAGAAACACCGGAGAGTGAAAGTGGTTTCGTCTTTGAGTGCGGGCTCTCTTTTCTCACCAGAATCGGCCACAAGAACGCGCTCTTCACAGTACGCGATTTTTTTTTTTGTCCAAATGACGTGCTCTACAGAGGCTCATAGCCGCTAAGCTAGCCTCTTTAGCACCACCTGAAATCAGCTGATTACCTGCCACTGAGTAGCGTTTAATGACCAGCTTTGTCAGAGAGGAGGACAATCGAGGAGGAGGAGGAAAAAAAAATTTGCGGTGCTGAGATGCTTCGGCAGTTTTTAGTGCTGTTGCAGGAGGGACAGCACTACCAGGGACCAGTGGATTATATTTATTCAGTAAGAATGTGCAGTCGGTGAGTGTTGCTGCTTGTGTAACTTATTATCTTTTGTGCAAGAGACTATTAAACGATGGTAGACAAACGGTGACGAGTTGCTAATGTAGCTACAAAAGGTAACACTGTTTGATTAACTTCACGTCAGACGTCCGCTTCTTATATTCATTAGAGTCCAGCCCTTTTACTCCGCTGATCCTCTCTATCAACCGTACCGTTACGTTTTTATCACGTTTTACTCTGTTTGGACATAATTTCCTTCACTTGGTCTGTCTTGATAAAACTTTGTTTTGGCTTGTTTGCTTGGTTTGGCCTTGTGAACGCGCTTACATACAGGTCTAATTCTCATATGTATTCTCACAACAAACAAAAGTTGGGGATATAAAGAGGTCAAAATGAGCTGATTAAATTTTCCTCCCTCCCAACTATAATTAAAAATTCATTTGAAGATAATTTAAGAAGGATTGTGTATGTAAAACACTAGGTTATGACACCTTTAAGGTTCTTTTAATGGTTTATGTCTTTATGGTCTTGGGCCTTCTTATTTATCTGACTTGCTTTTAAACAATGAACCCTCAAGGACCCTGATATCCTCTGGTACCGGCCTATTAGTTGTTCCCATAGTGAGAACTAAAACTTACAGCGAAGCCACGTTCCATCATTAAGGTCCTCGGCTGTGGAACAGCCTGCCAGAGAACCTCAGGGCGGCAGAGAGACTGTTGATGCTTTTAAGAAGAGACTCAAGACCTACCTTTTTAATTTAGCTTTTAACAAATTTTTTTTTTAATTTATTTATTTTATTGTGGTTGTTTGGTTTCATTATTTTTTACTCTCCTAATTCATTTTTTAACTTTTACTTTTATTTGTTCTTACCGTTTAACATTTTTAGCTCCAGTGTTTTCCTCATGGGGATCCTTCATGCTGGGGGCCTTGCCTGCTTGACTAGCAGGGGCTTTACTGTGGTGATTGTCCTTTTTTGGGTGGCTGAGGGACTGTCATTGCAGCCATATGGCTGTGGGGTGGACCCTGGCCTGCTTTGATCACTGTGATCTCCAGTGGTGGCAATGTCTCTGGTCATGGGTAGGCTGGCTCCTGGTGTGAATGGATCCCCAAGATCCATTCACTAGCAGGTGCACTGCTAGTGTTTTCCTCACAGCAATGTCAACCCAGAGTATATTTTATTCAGTGAAAAAAAAACAGAAGCTAGACTTCGCACTTAATTTTTTTTGTTTTGTTTTGCTTTGTTAAGTCTTTACAAATGACCTATGTTTTTAACATATCAACATTGTTTTTATGCAAAGTACTTTGTGTTACTTATTGTATGAAAAGTGCTTTACCAATAAAATTTGACTGATTGATTGATTGATTAATATATATATATATATATATATATATATATATATACATTAATTTAACAGTAGCAACACATTTAAAAGATGCAACAGGTGCAGTGCAGTGAGACTGGGAAACCTACAATGTGCTTAAAACATAACACCAGGTGCAACTTGCAGCTAGACTAGTGCAACAGGTCATTAATGCATCAGAAGCTATAAAATAACACCTAACAGTGAAGGATTTTTCATGGGATTCTGCACACTGAAATGTTCTCCCTGTGTGGGTTTTCAAACTCTTGTCACAGCGTTGAGACACGTTATCTAAAGAGGAGATGGCACATTTACAATAATTATTGGATCGCAAACTCAATGCAAGTGAGCACAGTTGACAGTCTTTGTGGCTTTTTTCTTCATTCTTGCATGATTAAATAATAATAATAATAATAATAATAATAATTTTGTTGTTAAATTTACATATAATAACATTGTCTGTTTAGATTAAGCAGTGACACATCCATGAATTTCAGGTATAAACCCTATTAAAATAGGCTATAAGAACATGGTTGTGTCTCAGGACCTGCTGGTTTATTACAACTCAGGGGCCCACTCAAATGCCTCACCTGTCAATTTTGTATTGTCAGTCTTTACCATGGTATTGAATGAATCACAACATATGTATCCCATAATTGCATTGAGCTCTTACAAAGGAACAAGAGATAATGGTCAAGAGTGACAGAGAAAGGATCAGTAAGCTGTGTTCTTTAAAGGCGTCCTTAGTCACATCCAATATTTATCTGAGAAAGATCATGGCTGTAATTCCATTGGGCTATGATGACAAAATGGGCCATCTAAGAGCGTCACTGGGTAGAAGAGAGCTAGCCTAGGGGCCCAGCTCACCACTGCTTAGGGGAGTTGATATATGAGAGGATTAGATGAGAGCAGAAGGGACGAGAGCACCTTTGGGGCAGCAGCACTTTCCCATAATAGCAACACTGCAACACTCATGATCACTATGTTTTGTGTATGGCGCAGGTGCACTGCCAGAATTTTACATAAATGGGGTGGGTGGAGCTTGTTTGTAGCTGGGTGTGCTTGTGTGCATGTATGTGTACACTTCCCTGGGTCAGGCTCTCCATAATCCAGAGATTTTCCACTCTGTTGCCTCCATTGTGAGGGAGGAGAGAACACAGGAGCTCCTCCTGCACACTGCTCCGCGTCAAAACATGTGCTCCATGTAACAAAAGCCAATACAGCACTTCAGCCTCTTCAAGTATATGTGTCCTCTTCAGCTTTAATCATGGTCACCCACTCATAAACGGCCTGCTTAATGAAGGAAATGCTCACCAACTATCTGATGTGATGAAAGTACAATGCTTTTCTGTGCACAGCAATAATATATAACCCATATCTCCCTTAAATAATCAATAGCCTATATCTCAGTGCAGTTCCATGTCTGCTCAGCTAGACATTAGAGCTCAGGGGCCTAAATTTTCAAAGAAGATGGTCTCTCGCACCAAGTTGTGGCAGGGTTGCGGTTCCAGCAAGTTCAGTTCAGATTTACCTTTTGCTGTACAGGTTAAGGTTAAGGTTAGAGTAGTGGGGCGATGCTCTGTTGCTGTCAGCAGATGCAATGAAACAAACAAAACTGCTCCCTAACTAACTCCACATACTGCTCATAACTAAAAGCCCATTCATCTCTGCTGAAGACATGAACACTTGAATTTTTAGGAACACAATAGCTTACACTGTCCAAACCAAAGATAATGGTACATTAGTTAGACTATGCTTAGCTGTAGTTTTCACAGGCAGACAGCAGCTGTCTCACTGTAATCTCTAACAGTTGTACTAGCTCATAATTAATAAGGTTGTACAAGTCAAATGTCGTTATGTAGTTGACTCGGCTATAAAGTTTCGAGCTCTATTAACATTTATGCCGCTTTAATTGAATATGTCTTTATAGCTAATTTTGTAAAAGGCTCAAAAAAGTTTACATGTAATGTAAATGGTGGCGTCATGATGTCGACGTCACAACGTACTGTTGGGCGTGTCTTCAGTCTCCCTCAGGTAGTACATTGAATCAGCCATCTTGAATTTGCCTCAATGCGGGCGAGCTTCTCATCAACTTAAACTGGCCGGTGTGGATGGAAATCACAATTTAAAGGAGTGATGACAAAGCAGTAAAAACTGGTTCATGTAGTTGACAATACTGCATATATAAATACTGCAAAGAAAAAAAACTTCACTTTTTACAGTGGGGGATTGTTTTGGCATGCTAGACCTCCCTTCCCCAGGAAAAGAGTTGGATGCGGTAATGATGTGCAGCTTTACCACGGAGTGACCAAGCTGACTTCAGTTTGATTGGCTACACCTTATTGGGCTATAAACTTATTTAGAGAAAGTAGGTCAAGCTGCCCTAGTGGTCGGAGTTTGCTAAAGGCTAACTGCTAGCAACATGGGCACTTCAGACAGTGAGCTATGTTTATCAGACAAGACAGCAGGTAGAAAATAAACTTATAGGTAATGACAAGGTTGTGGTCACCTCCCTCAGTGTTGCTGCAGAAGTTTTCTTTTAAATCCATTTGTTTGAAAACCCAGACCTGACTGCTCAGCAGTTGGCCTACTCAGCTCCAGAGTGACGGGGTGAGAGCGGAGCGAAAGGTGGAAGCACAGAGGAGAGGGGGAGGCTGTTTGCTTGATAGTGTGCTCTTATTGGAGCAATTGAATTACATAGAATGACAAGCTGCTGTCTGATTCAACCATTTTTGAACAGAGAGACAAAGCTGACTGACTATGAACAGGGACTTTGATACTCACTCTGGAAATTCACATGGCCTCATAAGTGCACAACAGATCATATTATACCCCCAAAACCCCAGAAAAGTTAAATTTGATGTCATGGCACCTTTAATTGGTTTTATTTGTTTGTAATACGTACACTTTTCATCTACTGTACTTCAGCAAATCTTTCTTTTTTCATTAATTTTTCCTGTTGTGTTTTTCTCTGAGGTGCCGTCTCATCATCAACCCTGGTTTGATAAGTGTTAACGGTTTTGTTTTGAATTGAATTTGGAACTGGGAATAAGTTTGTACAATGTGCACTGTGAATATATGTGGCAAATAATTTATAAATCTAAGAAATGGTAACATTAGACGTTGTTTAAAGTGACAAATTTACGTTATTAAGACTTTTAATGGTGTAAAGTTATTGGCAGGCTTCCCCTCACTTACTGTAATTTTAAAATTCACGTGTGTAGTGTGAGTATATTCAATGTGTTCGCAGTACACAGTTAATACTACGGGGCTGAAGCAACCCGTTCCCTCATTTGAGATGTTTGAGGAGTCTACGTGTTGTAGTTTTTACACGGAATGTCGTTTAATGTTGTTAGGAGGAAAAACATTGAGTGGAATTGCCCTTCAAGCAAAAATCAAATTGGAAGTTGGGAACGGGTTGACTTCAGCCTCGTGACAGTATTTTGCATTGTTGAGTAACCAACAAACCTGTATGTGTGCGTGTGTGTGTGTGCACGGGCGTGTGTGTGACATATGTGGGCATGTAGGTGTGCATGAAATGAAAAAGCTGTTCTTCATCTTTGCACCCTCCTGTGCAATTCTGTCCATGTACAGGTGTTAAGAGTTCTGATTGACGACATTAAACTACAAGGAGTTGGATAGAGACGGACCTCATCATTTGGTTGAGACAGAAGACCACCAAGACTGAGGAGACAGCTGGGGGTCTAACTAAGATCATGAGGATTTATGACCTTAAGGTGAATTTTTAAACATTGGATTATTCAGAAACTGAAATTAACAGATTAAGTACAGACAACTGTTAAAGCAACAGTATCAAATGTTGTGTGTGTACAGTAGTTTTAAAATTTCTCAGATGAGATTAACATTTTGTAAAGGTGTATTCTATTACAAAGGGGTACCTTAAAAAGGATATTTAAAGTGTTTGCTAAACATTTGATTAGTAAGTATTGATTTTTTTTTCTTTTTTGTCCATCCAAGAAAGACATGATGTTAATATAGGGTGAGCCCTCATCCTTCTTGTCCTTGATGCGCACCTGCCTGAAGATGCCTCCAAGTTCTTTAAGACCTGTAATGTAAGTGTACTGGCCTTTGCCTATTCATTTAACCTCAACATATTACATAGCTTGAATAATTCAAGGAGAACTCGGACCTGTTTATAAAGTTTAATTGTATTGTTATTCTGCTGATGTGTAGAAATACATAAATGAAAAGGTACAAATGAGGCATTCCACTAAACAAAGCATGCTAACATCAGACATTGTAACTAACATAAGACATTAGCATAAAGAAAATGGTTTAAACATGAATCTAGTTGCAGTCTAAGTGCTAATAATAGATATCAGTGATCTCACTTCCATAAATCAATAGAATGATTCGAAGAATTCTTGAAGAGCTAAACTCTTCTTTGTATTATTTTTTGTTTTGTTGTTTGCAGATGATCCAGGGCTATGACACTGCTGGTGCAGCCGTCTTCGGCTCTGAGAGTATCGGCATTGTTTGAAGGATGAAATGGCTGTGAGTGGTCCCACAAATTTGGCTGACTCATTTACTCTACTTTTATATGTCAATCCAAACAGACGAACAGTACCCAAAGAAACTTGAACTTACATTCACATCTGTCCAAAAAGTTCTGCAACAAGCGCAAATCACTGCCACAGCACCGGAGAGGGTGCCAGGCTGGGGGCCACAGCATGACAGATTTGTTGCTACGGACACATGTGCAAGCCTATAAAACTCTGTCTATTTTTGTCACAAGTTAACGACACAATGTTTAATTTGAATGAACAGCAAAGTGAAGACTGCACTCTCGTGTGGACTGTTGAATCTGCACGTTTGGAAAAAAGGTTTAGTATACCCGATGCCAACATCTACAGAAATCTCCAGTTAACCTAAAAACCAGTTGCCTCGTGACACTGGGAGTCAGTGGGCAGTTGCAACTGTCAATATGCCCCAATAAAGCTGCTGTTACAGGCTGTGATAGTTTCCTTATAGACCACTCCGCTATGAACATGCACAGAGATGAAGTAGTGGTGTGCATGAGTGTGTGTCGGCGTCTGCGTGTCCGTCGCGAGATATCTGTCAACCTGTTAACCCTCTCCGGTGCCATGGCAGGTTTCCTCTGCCGCGATGCGCCTACTGTTTTGATGCATCTTGAGGACAACAAACGACTGAACGGGCATGTACTGATGCTGATAAACGATTTGTTCAGTGACAGTCAGTATGGACTATTTTTTGAGCCGAGTGTTGAGGAAGTTTTTTAATGTTTTCCCTCTCTTTACAAAGGTGATTATTTGCCTCTTCTATACCTCAGATTTAATACATTGATTGTTGCATAAATATCACAACATTGACATATTGTCTTGCCAAAGTTTATGCAATGAATAACTTGTGAAAAATTAAAAATTGTGAAAAATTTGAAAGAAAACATCTTTTCTTTAAAATACCCATCTTTACCACTAGATGTCAGTAATTCTTACATACTGTACCTTTAATAATACATGTATCCGTGCAGAGCCTCAGGAGTGGCCAACTTATGAGGATATGAATCAGGAGTTGCTGAACAAATAAAGTGTCTGCAGCTCCAACATGGTCTCTATTACGCACGAGGTGCGCAGTTTGGCATAATGCCAACGGCTTCAGAGGCTTGTGCTGCCAGAAGACTGTGATCCTGTCCAGCCACCAAAATCCAAGTTAAAATGTGATGTTGGCAAAGCGGAAATAAAAAGACACTATTAATGCCTGCTTTTCAGACGTACAAAAATAGATGCAAAAATACAGCAAGGCAATGCGTCTCATGGTTGTTAAATCCTTTTGTGAGCGCTAAATTAATAGACTTACATTTTCTCCTCCCATCACACACACAATTGCGTATAAACGCCCCATATTGCATATTCATAGCAACAGAAGTGCAAAATTGCTAAGAGGTGCTATTTAGCATGTTTGAAAGACCGAACCCTTTTAGCACGCTTTTAATGATTAGTGTGTGCATTTTTTTGTGTGAGCAATGAGATAGCTCCCGTTTTTATACACACAAACCTTTGACAGATCCGGCCCTCTGTAGGGAGTAGCAGTAGCTCACAGTTATAAAAAATACTGTAGCTTTCCTGCTAAGAAGAAATACCATTATTGTTAAAAGCTACACAACAGCGTCACTAAAGCACTCATACAAAAGAGCGGTCATGCGCCTTTTCCTGCTGCTGCGCCATTTTTCTTTTTCTGCAATCACAAAACGCGGCCGCATTGTATTGTGGTATATGGGAGTAAAATGTAGGGTACATCACTTGTATGCTTTCATTCGCAGTGCATTGTGGGTATTTTGTAGTGGACGATGTAAAGTGGATGAAAAGTAGTTAAGAGAATTCAAACAGCACTACAAAATGGCGTGCCCACTATATAGTGCACTATCCATGATAGAGAACGATTTCAAACACAGCTCTCGTCTGAAATACAACACCAGAAATAATACTTATACTCTTCATGTATTTGTTGAGTGGACAATCATGAAAATATAAAACAGACTATATCTTTTACTTCCACCCACATTATCTTTGCAAGTGAACATCTTTAGTGATACTTGTGAGTTAGTCATTGCCCTTGCAAAGATTGCTTACTTCTTAAGATCCTCAATATTCTCTGCAAAAACAGGTGAGCTAAGCCAAAATCAAAATCAGCTTTGGTAGAAAGCTCACTGGAAAAATGACTTAATAAGAAACTATGAGTTTAATGGAATTAAAAATTTTGAAAGTTTAGCAAATCTTACTTCTCAGGGAGTCTTCTTTTAAGCATTATGTAAATCATGCTTTGGGGTATTTACAGATAAGGGAAAACAATTACAGAAGCCATACATATATTGTGTCCTCCACTGGCTCCAGAGCTGAACTGATAACAGAACCTGCATTTGATAACAGAGTTACCATGACATTATGAATAGCTAGTAACAAGCAGCTTTCAAAAATGCATTTCTCTTTTCTTCCCTTTGCATCTGCACAAAAACAAAGCTGACCTCCTTTAGGTGATTCGCTAACAATAATGTAATGATCCCATTAGATCTTGGACTACCAACAACATACTGTTATGGGTAAACTACAGTACCCAAGCCTCTAAATATCCTTATGCACACTTACTAGCCTGCTTTTGTCTTCAGTCTCCTCTTTTATGAGCTCATTTTTTCAAATTTGCATCTAAATCGAAAATGAAATAAGCAATTTCTTAATTCCCTGAGTATCAACGGTGCAAGATGACCCCCCACTCCATAGTGTCCTCCCACACACATCTACAGGAACAGAACAATCTTTTCCTGGATACCACTGTGTGCTTGACACCTCCTCTTCCTCCCCCGCATATGGTATACAAAGGGGTGCAGTTAAACCTTTACACATTTCTACACAAACAAACTGGGCACACTGGAATATACACACCACGCCATGTCATAAGAGGACAGGCTATGATCTGTCTTGTTATTACTGTGGCAAACACAATGAGTCCTGCACCGTGGTGAGCTTTCCTCTGATGATTTTATTATGTGGACAAAGACTGCTGTCTGAGGACACACTTTTCCTACATCACAAGGAAATTGTACTTAAGACTCAGTTGACTTGAGAACAATGTAGCCTACTGTTACAGGTCCGGTCTAGGGTTCGAGACCATAAAAGGTAAATCCTGTGTAAAACAGGAGAAATGATTAGACAAGTGGCGAAGCTTCTGATCAGTGCAGCTTCGTTCAGCCGAAGGTAGAAAAAAAAAAAAAAAAAAAAACTATTTTCCGCTTTCAAATGCCATGTACACAGAAATACAGTACATATTCCAGAAATAATCAAAGCAGTTCCATAAACTTTGCAAGTCCCACTGTTGTACTAAACAAATAAAGCATTTTCTAAGTCTTCACTGAGTCTTTCTGTCAGGTGTAGAACCTTATTTCTCCCATGTAAAACTAGCATGGATACAGAAGCACATAAACAGTGTTAAAGATTTTAGTCTTCCATCCTCAGTACCTACCACCCATCTTTCCTTCTTTCCTTTCCCCCCATCGCATTATCAAATCTTCCCTTACTTCTTCCCCCCTCCCCCCCCCGGATTCATATATATTTTATTCTTCTCTCCTACGCCTTATTTATAATAAACATCCTACTTTTCTTTTTTTTTTTTTTTGTTATGTCTTACATTTTTTACTTCCTTATTTCACTATATTTCATTCTCTCATCCATAAGGATTTAATTACAATTTTATATTTTAAATTCCCCCCTCTGAGTCTTATGATATATTATTTTGTATTATATTTTATTTTTTCTCTTACTCTCTCCACCTCCCTCTATACCAAATCTACTATCAAGTAGAAAGATGATGAAATAATTTCCTTTTATATATTAAAAATATATTTTTCAAAGCTAGTTTTTTTTTTTTTTTACACACTTTTTTTTTATTCACATTATTCACACACACTCTCTCTTTTTCCCTCAGTTTTCTGTGGTGCATAAAATTTATTTTTTTTTCACACCCTCCATACTCCTATTTTCCTCCACCATCATTATCATCAACCTCCCCCTAGAACTAAAATTACGGGAAAAAATTTTTTAACACCCTCTTTAATTATTAATTATTTTCCTCCCCTCTTTTAAATGGGCCCCTATTCCAAAATTCTGAACTTCCCCTTTAAATTAAATCAATAACCATGTTGGTTATTCAAACTGAAAAGCCTGCACTTGTTTCTGTTTTTTGTCATCAGGTTCAAAACACTTTAACCCAAAATAAAACACTTAAATACAATCTAACAGTAAATATGTTCAGATATCAAAATATTAATACAAAGGAATAAAGTTTCGGAAGCCAGGTCAGGGGGTATGTTGTCCAGGTATACACGGAAAACGTTGCCATTTTAGGCACGTCGGCCTCGTGAGGACATTTCACTCACATTCATTCCATTTACGGACTAAATACTGTATTCAGACCGTTTGAAAAACTACATAAGACTTTAACGTATAAATGTCAACAGTTTCATGTGATTTAATCACTTACTAACATGTGTAAAACAGGAGAAATGATTAGACAAGTAGCAATGCTTCTGATCAGTGCAGCTTTGTTTAGCCGAATGAGGAAGTTTACACTCTTTTTTTTTTTTAAGGATTTTTGGGCACTAGTGGCCTTTATATGACAGTGTATAGCGACAGGAAAGGGGCAGAGAGAGTGGGGAGTGACATGCAGCAAAGAGACGTGGACCGGGAATTGAACCGGGGCTGACTGCGCTGAGGAACTGTAGCCTCTGTTCATGTGGCGGCTGCTCAACCAACTGAGCTAATCACCGCCCCAGGAAGTTCACACTCGCGCTGAAGCTGAGACAAACGGGGAAGCAAATCGCCACACTGCCTCCTGCTGGCGAGACAGTATACACAGTTTATCACTGCAGAACCATGAATTTCCTTACATAGAGAAATAGCCTACAAATACAAAGGAAAAGATAAATCACAGTGTGACCATACGGTGTGTGTCACACTACCACACAGACTTAACACTGTCAGACAAATTAGTTTTGATGAATCACTCCAGTAAAAGATCCTTTTAACTATGTTCTAGATACCTGTTTACACATTGAACTGAGAAGTTTCCTTATTGTGACATAAATAAAAAGGACTGAAATGACTAAACTAAACTGCCATTGTCCATTTCCCCAAGTATGGACATGACCCCACCTCAACTAGAGGTTTATCCATCCCTCAAGCAGGTTAGCGTTACAGGCAGATTTTTATAATTGATTACTTTCTCGTGTCAAAGTTACTATATTATATTATTAGAGCAGATTTACATTCCTGCAATCATGTCGGATAGTGGACCCTTGATATGGACATTAGTCTGAGACAGCTGTATGAAAACTCAACACTTGAATGGACTACTGATGTGTTTCTACAGTGATATTTTGTGAAATCTTTCTTTTCTTGTACAGTACAACTTCCTCCTGTCTGACCAAAAGATTGATCTCAGCATCCCATCCACAAGGATGTCTCAACTTTAAAAATGTAGCTTTTGCTTGTAGAAGCAAGCAGAGTACAGGTTCAAATAATGGATTATTCAGGATGCAGAGGCCTATTTTTTGTGAAGCTCTTTTAGATTCATTTGTGAACTGACTGAAAAGTAAATATGACTATCTGACAATAATAATAGAATACAACAATAACCTATAAGAAAATGACATGACTGAAACATGTTATATTTTACTAGTTGTCTCAACTCCTCTTTCTCCATTTCTGGCTCTTGCCTCTTTATCCCATAGTGTCTGACTGGTGTGAAAACTTGTTTTTTGTTTTTATGCTCTCTGGAATTTGTCTGAAACACACACAGTAGCAAAGATTTCAGAAAGAGACCACTCTGTTTGCCAGGATGTTGTATACAAAGTAGCAAACAAGCTAACAAAGTGATAACTTTGAACTCAAGAATCATATTAATCAAACTAATGTGGAACTAGAAGTCTCACTAGCTATTACAGAAGACCTATAGCTTAAAATTGACTAATTTTTATTTGAGGGAATGTGGTAGTTCAAAGGACCACTGGAATTTATCTCTTTTGACTGTTCAACTACATTCTTTTAACTGTCTTTCTTTATTTATTTAATCAACTTTTTTTCTTTTTTTACAACCACATAATACAATACTCAGTTTTAGATCAGAGTAAACTGACATCACGGCTGTTTCTGGAAAAGTTCATAATGCCGTCTCCAACAGCAAAAATCTCCCTTTCCTGGGTGATTGGATTATGCTTTTGGCTTTGGACTGAAAAAAAAGGGAATGAAAGGAAAAGAAGAAGCGCTTTGACTCAAGCTTAACGTTAAAGGCTAGAGGAGGAATTTTCCCTGCCATTTTCATCATACTAATGGATGATGAAGCGCTGAATACCAAAAAGAACGTTTCCACCCACGTCTCTCTCCGTTGCCTTGGACAGGCTGTGTGCTGCAAAATGTGCTGCAATTCGGTGTCCAAATTTCCCGCTCTGCCCTGCGGACGTGACGTCAAATGGCGCTACATCCACAGTTTTGATACAGGAAGAAGACGGTCGCGGTAAATTCAAACACTGTAAGCGATAGTTATGGATTCTTCTGCCGTCAGCAAACGATCCAGATCAACTGCAAGACACTAAAAATTGTAACTAAGAAGAAAAAGCTTAGTAAACAACATTATAGCTTCAGTCAGTCTGCAGTTACCTGAAGCGCCAGTCGCGGCAGTCGCGAGTTTCGTTTCTTAATCTTGCCTCTACTCCCTTTAATGTTATGTTACAGATATGAGCATATGCACGTTACGTTACGAAACTAGCGATATTTTTCACATTTGTAATGAAACAGTTTGTAATTCATTAAAGCAACCATAAAATAGTGATTTTCATTTTCTTTACAAAAACAAATACTCACATTTGTGCATTTCTTTGGCCGCTGCTGCCAATTTCCTCACCATTTTGCCTGTATTTCACATGAAATTGTGGGAAATATTATACCACTTTTTTTCTAGTGTGTAAAAAATTTGTTTCAGGGGCCAGAAAGCCCTTTGACTTCCTCTTTCCCCTCAGTCTGAACCAGAATTGGGACAGCACTATGTCTTCACATGAACGGACACAAAAAAGGGGTTAGGGCCAAGGGCTACGGTTAAGGGGGAAATAGGAAACCACCCAATTTATATATTTTTTTTTTTTTTTCTGTTTACTGAGGATGTCACACAGTAACTCTGTATCTGGCTGCCACAGTTAACTTCAAATGTGGTTGGAGTATCTGTAACTTGTATTTCCACCTGTGTATTACATTAACCTCCACGTCCTGATTTGAAATGTCTTACCAATTTCTTTGTTCTGCTCATGATATGGGGCCAGTTCCTATTCCTATCTTAACCCTCAATCTTAACCCTCAAGCTCAACCCTTAATCTTAGGCTACGTTCACACTTCAGGTCTTAATGCTCAATTCCGATTTTTTTGTCAGATCCGATCTTTTTGTGTGGGTGTTCACATTACATTTATATGTGCCTTCGCCGACTCAATATGAACAGCCATCTTCTAAGTGACACGCATGCTCAGTAAACATAATGACATCACGCACATCACGGTGCATGGAAACCAATGCAAACAAACATGGAGGTTACCGGCATTGCGACTCACGTTGGGGGGGGGGGCGTATGCTGAAGAGAGCGGTTTTATTTTAATTCTCACATTTATCACCGCGTTCTTCTCTCTACCTCTCGGTGAACGTGTCTTTCTAAGCCGGACACATTTCACACACCTTTCCTCTTCTGCCTCATCATCAGCGACGCGCTTCCCCCGCGCTGCACACCGTCTCACTCACCTTCACACACTGAGTTGCTGGACCACAAAAAAGTTTCCCCCAACACTTTCATTAGTTTCCAGGTTGACGTTCAATCAGAGCCAGAAAAATACGATTTAACTGTTCAGTCCATTGTTTACATTCCGTTTCTGTCTCATCTGGTGCAGAAATAAGGACGCCCGTCTCGATCTCAGAGAAGAGGTCGGATAAAATGCGACATGCCCGTACAGACTGCAGTCGCTTCAACACAGATCGGATATGTATCCGATTTAATACCACATTTGAAAGTGCACGGTGGCGTGGTGGTTAGCACCGCAGCCTCACAGTAAGAAGGTCGCTGGTTCGATTCCCGGCTGGGGAGGGGGTTCGAACAATTCCAACTGTGGCCTTCCTGTGTGGAGTTTGCATGTTCTCCCCGTGTATGCGTGGGTTCTCTCCGGGTACTCCGGCTTCCTCCCACAGTCCAAAGACATGCATGTTAGGTTAATTGATCACTCTAAATTGTCCCTAGGAATGAATGTGAGCGTGAATGGTTGTCTGTCTCTCCATGTTGGCCCTGCGACAGACTGGCGACCTGTCCAGGGTGTACCCCGCCTCTCGCCTGATAATAGCTGGGATAGGCTCCAGCAACCCCCGCGACCCTGAACTGGATAAGTGGTACAGAAAAAAAAAAAAATGACTGATTTGAAAGTGGCCTGAATCTGATCCAGAAATGTCAGATTCAATGCGACTTGCGCTGTTCACACAGTCAGAGGCAGATCGGATATGGGTCACATTTGAGCGAAAAGATCGGATTCAGGTCGCATTTACCTGCAGTGTGAACTGCAGTTGCTCTCAAAACCAAGTGTGACTTAGAAATGGGACACCCCTCAAATGCAGATACGTCTTCAAACTGTGGGGGGGCAGCATTACGCCAAAGCGGCATTCAGTCTGTCAATTCAGAAGAAGAAGAAAAAGAAGAAGAAGAAGCACAAGCATTTACTTTATTTACATTTATTTGCTCTGCTAACCTTGGCTGTTTAATCATAAGCCACAAACCCAGCTATCATTGATGGGTCCATCATGTCCATGTTTTTTAAATTGTTTTGGACTGATCCGTCAATTATTCCTTCTGTTAGAGTTATCAAACAAATAGTCTGTATAAATAACACCACCATGGACATATTCAGCAGTCACCGCATACCACAGCTTACTGAAAGGTGAACACCAGCTAACGAACTTTGGTTCTGTGAATTCCTGGATGGCTGCGAATCACCTGATTGACTTTGTTGTCATTAGGACTTGACCTGCGAGGAGCGCGAGGAGACATATTCACTTTGTGAACTGCCACTGGCAGTCATGAAGGAATGAAACAGAACTATCGTTAGATAACTCATCTGCTACGGGAGATGACATTAGCCCGGTCATCTTATACAGTACCGTTATCGGCACAAGCATGTTATACAGGCTGTTATCTTGATAAAACAACGACATTAGCACCGAGAAAAATGACCATTTTGTATCGTTAACTAACTTAAACGACAGCAACATGGCTTGACCGCACCAGCAGCTATTGACAAAAGATCATAAAATAAAAACAAATGTTATGCAACAATGAGGTAGGGCTGGGCGATATGGATCAAAAGTCATATCTCGATATATTTAGGCTGAATATCGATATACGATATATATCTTGATATTTTTATTGCAAAGTGAAAGCAAATATTTTGTTCCAGTCAGAGCCAAATATGACATTACAAGTAGTTTAATTTAAACAGACTGGATGAAATAATGCTCAGCTGTTCAAAGAATGATAAAATGTAAACAGAAATACTGTAAAATACTGTCTGTAATAATACTTGCACATGCAAGTAAGGAACATTACAGAGAATTAAATGTAACAAACCCTGGTAAGGTTAGCATTTATATACAAAGACAAAACAAAGACACATTGAACTCCATATCTCGATATGGGCGATATGGTCCAATTCCATATCTCATTTGAAAATATATTGATATATTTTTCATATCGATATATCGCCCAGCCCTATAATGAGGTAACTAATCCATAACATGGGCCTAAACTAAGAAAATACAATGGTTTTTGTAATATTTATATCTCCATTAACAATGAAAATACTTAAGATTTGTAGCTCGCCTTCTTTGCATTCTGGGTAGCCCTTACTCACAAGGGTGGTATCGGAGAATCTCAGTATTGAGGGTGATTCAGCCCTTAAACTTGCCTCTCAACTTAAGATTGAGGGTTAAGACAGGAATTGGTTTCATTTTCCATGCATCTACACCAAACTCAGATGGAACAGATTTATATGCAATATATGCAGCAAGTTTTTGTATAATTTGATGTTTCAGCACAACACATACTGGATATGAATCAAATAAAGCATCGGAATAGGAGGGGCAGTGGCACTTTAAATGTAATACTGCATTCAGTTTAGAGCAGCAGGACAGTTCTTTAACATGACATGACTCTTCCACCTGGGCACCAAAAACAGCTGGGGTGTTTAAAGACATGTGCTTCTGCTTCCTTGGGTGCTGTGCAGCCGTCCTTGTTCCACAGTGCCCAAGCCGTTACATAACGGCAATGTCTGGATGTGTATTATCACAGTGCCAGCTTAGTGGCATCATGGCAGACTGTGTAATCTGTATGTGACTGGCACAGCCCACCACTTCTGTCTGCCTACTGTATCTGGCAGCTCTGACCTGCAGGCCTTCAGAACAGCATGCTAAAGCAAAAACACCAGCTGGTTTCAATTCTCTTATCATTTACTGCACAATCACTCTGCATCTAATCCTCTGAATCATTGTGATTTTCACCATGGGAGCATATCCGTGGAATTATACTACACTGGGGAATAAGGGAATTTAACTGACAAAAACATAATGAAGCAATGCTGTCCTATCCAACATGTAGTGTTGAATTCCTCTATTTAATAGAAATAAAAATGAGCTATATAAAGTAGGCCCTCTTTCATTGTTCTATTTCTCTGCAAGTCTTTTCTTTTTTTCCACCTCTGTTAGACACAGTGATGACAAATATTCAGGATGACAGATGAAATAGGCCTGTCTCTCGGGGATTCACTCTTCTCCTTCACATTATTCAGTTTGATCTTTTGACTTTGGTCTGCTAGCTTACAGCTATGTCTTAATGTCTCAATCATCTAAATAAGGTCCCCTGACTCCCTGCTCAGCTAAATGTCATCAGCATGCGAATGCAGTTGCCACAAACCTCCCATAAGTGGCTTCTGCCACTAAGCCTTGAAGGAAAGGTTCCTGCCTTAATATGTTAAGTAAAGATGAGCACCCTAGGCTTTCCTAGCCTGTATCACTTATTAATAAAAGACCAAAGAGGTCGTCTCTCTGGGACTCTGATCAATGCTGAAGCGTTTATTGCTGCTTAGTGAGTCTGTGTGTGTGTGTGTGCGTGTGTGGGTGTGTGTGTGTGGGGGGTGTTTGAGGGAAATTTGTGTTTGCTTTTTATGCCACTAGTAACATTTGGGTTCACAAATATTAAAAATGTTAAATTATTAGAAGTTTAAAGGTAGAGTCCGAAGTCCCCCCACCATTTCTATTTGCAGATAACAGTATTCAAACTGAGCGCCCCTCCCTCTCAGGCTAATGGCCACCTCGTTCTTCATCCCATTCAGCTTCAAGCCAATCCTTCAGAGCTCAGAAGCGGGCAAAAGCCAAACCAATATTAACCCTGGAAAACCAGGGTTAATATTGGTTCTCCAGGGTTAATATAAGTGCACGGATGCACCTTTTCTTCTGTGCATCTGCCGTTTTCTTTCTTTTTTTTTTTCCCTTCGAGAGTTCGAGTGACTGGTGTCTGCTCCAATCATGAGCTCAATCCCACACAGCACCATGTCCTTAGCTCTGTCATTGGCTGGCGATATAAACAGAAATCTCCACCCAGAAACGTCCTGACCAGACCATAACAGAGCCAACGAGCAAATTATAGACAGGGGAGAGGGAGTTGCATTCAAACTCACCACTGCATGTAAGTAGAGGCCCAAAGGTGCGGTTTGAGACGGATTTCACTTGCACAAGTCTAACGTTTATTTTCAGGGGGGAATCTTCGGACTCTACCTCAAAGATGTATAATATAAATAACTAATGTCATTTAAATATTGCCATTCTGCCTCTATGAGATATACTCATACTGCATGTCTTTATCTGGTTTGGTGTTACATGCCACAATATTTAATGTAACTCTGGAACAAAACCTACATACAAATACCTTTGGTTTAACAAAGACTTTCACACCCTGCTAACAATTTTCCCATTTTGTCACCTTCTGACACATCGTGTGGTCCAGAAGGAGGAGCAGTGTGATGCGCTTTGTGGGCCAAAAACATAAAACTGCAGTTTTATGCTTAAAAAGTGGCCGTGTGCAGACATGCACAGATTTATAAATTAGCACTTACAAATGGCTTTTAGTTATAACCCCCCACTGCTCAGTCATTTGCATATAAAAAAGTTGGTTTGCTCCACAGCTAAAGAACCAGCAGCAAAAATAACAGCAAAGACAAAGCCTGACTTTAGCTGGTGTGAAAGTGAGATACTCACCAGGGAAATATAAAGTTAACAAGATTGTTTTATTTGGTGGTCTCAAATCGAGAATCATGAACAGAACAAAAAAGGCTGGACAAAATCCCCAGAAGTGATCAGCTGTGTTATTTCAGAACAAATGAGTGCAATAGTAAAAACCAAAATGGTTGTAAATGACCAAGAAATATGAGAAAACAAGGGTGGTCTCTTCATTTTTCTGTGACTGTGTATATATACCAGCAAAAGTTTTGGTTTCAGGTTGGACATCCATGCTGGACAGGTCTAAAATATAGAGGCCTGACAAACTGCAATCCATTTCTTGGGAGATGAACTCTGCTAACAACCCAAGGAAACATTAAAGGGGAAGTTCAGGATTTTTGACATACAGTAGGACCTCATTTTCAAGTGAGCCAGAATGCTACTTCTCACTGAAGACAGTTTCATATTTCATCCCGTTATTCTAGTTCCAGTGAGTCGCCAATGCTAATGCTAGTGCAGGTCAATAGGAATCTGCTAGCTTGTCATTAATAACAAGTTTAAACAACTCCACAGAACATTCGAGGCAAATCATTTCTAACTTCAGACTATCTGTGTAAATGTCGTATTAATAGAATAATGTTACAAATAAAACTAATCTGCATTCCGTTGCATTTTGATTGTTGCTGCTCAGACACTTTACAAAATTTTACTTCCTGTATTTGGCAGCAGAGTGATGTCATCTGCTGCTACATGAATGAAGGAATCTGATTACACAAATATAAAGTCTAAAATACGGCCGCATCTGAAAGGCATAAGGATATGTTGGATTTTGAAGATGATTTCAAACTTTTTTTCATCAAACTAACTGTCACCATGTCTCTATGAACTGAAATACACTGGCAAAGGTAGTAAGCTGGTAAGAAACTAATTCCTCAATATGTAATGCTAAATTTGTCATACAAGGCTAGTTTTACTTGTTTAAACACATGAGTTGACTAGTTTCATACGGCATTTACACAGATAGGCTTGCTGATTTTCCTCTGATCTTCTGTGGAGTATATAAGATTGGTTTTAATGACAGGCTAGCAGATTCCTGTTGACTTCCACTAGCATTAGCATCAGCAACCTCCTGGAACGAGAATAATGGGATGAAATATGTCAAAACTGTCTTCAGTGATAAGTAGTATTCTGGCTCACTTGTAAATGAGGCCCTATGTCAAAAATTCTGAACTTCCCCTTTAATAACAAAAAATAGGCTGAAGCATGACGAGTAGAGATGCGGGCATGAAAAAGTTCCGCCTTTTTCTGCCAGAAGTGGTGTAGTATTAGATGCACTATTACTGCACTATCACTAGCTGAACGATTTGTCCCGCGAATACGTCATCACGCACGGTGTCCAAACTTGGAGTGTGGAAACGTCCTTATTCCGGGCATTCATTTACAGCTGTGTGAAAACGTTCTTGCCCCCTTCCTGATTTCTTACTTTTTTGCATGTTAGTCACATTTAAATATTTCAGATCATCAAACAAATTTCAATGTGAGACAAAGATAACACAAGTAAACAGAAAATGCAGTTTTTAAATAAAGATTTTTATTTTTTAAGGGGGGGGGGGGGGGGGGATTCAAACTCAAATGGCCCTGTGTGAAAAAGTGATTGCCCCCCAAAACCTAATAACTGGTTGGGCCACCCTTAGCAGCAACAACTGCAATCAAGCGTTTGTGATAACTGGCAATGAGTCTTCTACAGCGCTGTGGAGGAATTGTGGCCCACTCATCTTTGCAGAATTGTTGTAATTCAGCCACATTGGAGGGTTTTCCAGCATAAATCGCTTTTTTAAGGTCATGCCACAGCATCTCTATTGGATTCAGGTCAGGACTTTAACTAGGCCATTCCAAAGTCTTCATTTTGTTTTTCTGAGGCCATTCAGAGGTGGACTTGCTGGTGATCATTGTCCTGCTGCAGAACCCAAGTCCGCTTCAGCTTGAGGTCATGAACAGATGCCCGGACATTCTCCTTCAGGATTTTTTGGTAAACAACAGAATTCATGGTTCCATTTACCACAGCAAGTCTTCCAGGTCCTGAAGCAGCAAAACAGCCCCAGACCATCACACTAAAACCACCATATTTTACTTTTGGTATGATGTTCCTTTTCTGAAATGCCGTGTTACTTTTACGCCAGATGTAATTGGACCTACATCTTCCAAAAAGTTCAACTTTTGTCTCATTGGTCCACAGAGTATTTTCCCAGAAGTCTTGGGGATCATCAAAATGCTTTCTAGCAACCTGAGGTGAGCCTTTATGTTCTTTTTGCTCAGCCGTGGTTTTGGCCTTGGAACTCTGCCATGCAGGCCATCTTTGCCCAGTCTCTTTCTGATGGTGGAGTCATGAACACTGACCTTAATTGAGGGGGGGGGCAGTCACTTTTCATACAGGATCATGGAGGTTTGGATCCACACACACACACACACACACACACACACTAATAAATATCTTCATTCAAAAACTGCTTTTTCTGTTTACTTATGTTATCTTTGACTCACATTAAAGTTTGTTTGATGATCTGAAACATTTAAGAGTGACAAACATGCAAAAAAGTAAGAAATCAGGAAGGGGGCAAAAACTTTTTCACACAGCTGTATGCTCTGAAATTGTTTCCCTTGGGCACACGGGCGTTTCTCTGTGTGATTGAATTAGCAGACAAGTCACTGGTAAGTGGCTGGCAGTCGGCAGAAAGCCTTTTTCATGCCTGCATCTGTACACATGATATCCCCCTCACATTTCTGCATGCCCCCTCATGTATGTATTCTAGGAGCCGGCCCTGTCACAATCTTAACCTTGCTCCTCAAACACACTGATAATTATAACTTTTTATTATTATTTTTATTATTATTATTATTATTATTATTATTATTATTATTATTATTATTATTATTATTATTATTATTATTATCATGATGAAACAACTGTGTGACACACTGGAAGTTAAATCAGCTCATCATATGATTGTAAGCCTCCCTTAGTACAGAATGCTTGTTTTTTTCTTTTTCTTTTTTTCTTTCTCAGGGGATCTAGTTTCCTACTCATTTATGAGAGACGCATGTTCAAGAGTGATACTGGATTTACTCTTTTTATGTATTTTTTCATGAGTATGAGCATGCATATGTCTGTTTTTTTTTTTTTTTTTTTTTAATGAGCTCAGCTGACAGCTTGTTTGTGGTGTATATCATATATACAGCTTTGGGGTACTCACATTAGTTTCTCTTTGAAATAGCACATTTTACAGGTTAGTTGTGGACAAATCTTTACTGTAAAAACATATTTATTCTGCATTTAAGTGTATGAACTATAAACAATGATTTTGTTTGATATGG
Organism: Atherinomorus stipes; assembly: GCA_023101725.1. Taxonomy (NCBI): domain Eukaryota; kingdom Metazoa; phylum Chordata; class Actinopteri; order Atheriniformes; family Atherinidae; genus Atherinomorus; species Atherinomorus stipes. Next base: position 54,329 of record JALJCO010001726.1, on the reverse strand, counting down.
TCAATATTGCACATGAAACTTGTCTATAAAGCTCTGCCAGTGTTTTTCTTTGTTTGCATTCTTCCTATCAGCACTGTCTAGGCCTTCATTGCACCTACCTTGCTCCTCTCATTTTTAACAGAAGTGCTTGAAGTGAATTAAAATTAAACCAGGGGTGAAAAGGGCTTCATAACTTTTAAAAGTTGACTCGACTGATTTCCAGACAGATGTCCTTGACAAGAGGAAATGATTGTTAGATGGGCCTTTGAAGCTAAAATTTTGTTGAGCAACACTTTTAGGAAATCACTGCAACCAGGGCCCAGTTGTTCAAAACTCGGTTATATTTTAACCAGCCGTTAAATACATTTAGCCGACCGTTAACTTTAACAGTCTGGTTATCTTGTTGTTCAAAACTCAGTTAACTTTAACCGTGTGTTATCTTGACGTTAAAGTTAACACACCTAAGGACCGCCGCTAAAGTTTTAACGGTGTGGTTTTCTCTCATTATGCCGTTTGTTGCTAACGCTGCGTTTGTGATGCCAGTTCAGAGAAGGAAGGACAGCGGTTATTGCGGCCCTGATTTTGACATCGGGGATTATTCTAATGAGGAGCTGCGAACCACTTGGGGAAAGAATGCATTCAGGTCTATGTAATCCTTTGCGAGTCGATTCGGAGCGTGCAACGAACTGTGGACACGACAGACTCAATATTTAGAAAGATTAATATCTTGTTTCTATGATCTGAATGACATTTTCTTCATCGGCAGAGAAATTCCTGCCTCTTTTTCCTTGAAGTGAAAGGGATCGTTTGCTTATCAATACTTTCTGTGTCCTGTGTGTTCTGTTACTGAGGGTTTGCTGTGCTGTGAGGCCGGATGAGCTGGGGGGCGCAAGAGTGTGAAGAGAACGGGGAAGGATGGAGAGACTGGGGGATGAGGAAGAGTGTGTTGTGGCTAACAGCAGCTCTGTTCACGGTGGGAAAATAAAGTGAGAGTCGGCCCCCCGTGTCTTCCTCACAGCAATAAGGAGACACAGACGTACAACATTACTTTTTGCAATACCAGAAGTAAACAAAATGGGGAATTGTGAGATACATTGGTGCTAACCAGTGGTGTTAACCCTATGGTTAACTTTGACGGTGCTGTTAGCTGACGGCATGACTAACCATGCTTTGAACAACGCATATTTAACAGTCGGTTAGCTAATGGCAGGTTAAGGATTTAACGGACCGTTAGGGGTTAACCAGTGGTTAAAATAACCGAGAATTGAACAACCGGGCCCAGGTATTTTCTGTAACGTTCAAAATGACTTCTTCAACTGTTTACATGTGTTTTGGTTCACCGTAAATGGAAAAGGTGCTCTAATGTGTCTGGGAAAGTTTTGTTTATTTTTTAAAATTATAATTGTAATTTCCAAACACAAATCAAAAGCAATACTTTATTTCACTAAATTATAATTTTGTAAATTTTCATCTATTATTAGTTTCTTTAGTTTCTTGATTATTTGAATTGCTTATGTGAATTTAGCCTTTTCTTTAATTGGAGGGCATGAATAATTTTGTGAACGACTCTATAAACCCTAACCCCTTTTTGAGAACAACTATATATATATATATATATATATATATATATATATATATATTCATATAGTTGCTATCATTAAACAATACACAGATTTTGTCTTTAGCATGACTTTTTGTGTGTTTTTGGTCTTGGTCACTTAAAGATGTTTATAATGTAATAACAAAGTATCTTCAAAGCAACTAAAACATCATGCATATTTTCATTATGTGCATTACTTTGTTTTTATTATATTCATTTTTATGTTTTCAGTAATACTATGACTTCATAAAACTCAGTTGTGTTTTGTTGTACAGTAGAAACTGTACTGTAGTTGAAGAAATAGGCCACTTAGCACATTGATTTGCTATATTCTTTCATTTTTAAGCCCTTTTATATTATTTTGCTCTTCTCTTACACTGTGTGCCTAAACCATCATCATCATTAGGGACATTGTTGCAACAATTCTTACTATTTTCAAATGTACAATGATGATTTAAAGTTAGAAAATCCAAAATATCTCAAAAAGTGCTCACTTAGTTTTAGGCACGTGTCACCAGCTGTGCAGTGGTTGCTGCTGGACACAGCCCACAGGCACCAAACATTCTTACCTGGCACGCTTTTTATGAGTTGTTCTGGTCTGAAAAATCATTTGATTCATAGCTGGTCATGTTTTTGAGGAAAAAAAACACAAAGGACGTCTGAAAAGTATTTAAATCTGACTACAAATTCACAAAGTTAGACTGATCAATAAAACTGAAATGTTATTGTTTTCACAGAACCCCGCAGGTGCAGTTTTCACTGTTGTTTGCAGCCATTCAAACCCTGAAAACCAAAAGAGAAGTCAAAAGCAACAAAAGTGGACAAATACATAACAAAATAACATTTTGGACTTGAAATTAACAATCCTGTGAGTCTTTGCAGTAAGCAGCATCACACTGACATGTGAAATAAAAAGGCAATTTCCTATAAAGAAATATAAAATACTGTAATTTAAAGTTACAGGTTTATCACATTATCAACATGCATGTGAAGTCTATTTCTTTTATTGGTATTTACTAATCTTTAAAAATTTGAACCTGCTTAATAAAGGAGAAAATGATCAACTTTATTTTGCTGTGCAGGGAAGTCAAAGACTGGACATTTTCTCTCCACAAATAACACTGACAGTCTGGTGAAAGTTGTGATGCATGCACAGGAGAAGGATCAGAGGACAGTATGATTCTTATAAATGAACTCAAGGTTGCTTTTAAAGCAATCAGCTCCTTCAAGCTCCTTTTTGTTGAAAAAAAAACTAAACTACAGTGAATTCTGTCCATTCATTTCTGTAGAGTGAGCTGCCACTGGCAGTTTAGAGATGCTCCAGCTCATGTTGTTAACGGTAGCATGTTATCTCTCCCTCAGCACACATAAGCAAACTAACATCAGCCTGTGAGCAAATCAACAACTTCCAGCTCCTGGTAGTGGAAAAAACTACAGTCTGTTCACATGTGTGTGTAAAACCTACAACATATCTTGGTTTTGCAGTCGTTTATTATCCACACAAATACTTATATTGATCATTTTAGGTGCAAAAAATGATTATATGTATTCGCGACCTTAAAACTCTTGTATGTGCCTGACAACTGCTGTGTGTTTGCCACAGGGCTGGGATGAGAACGAGACAGATTGCATTTCCACCTATTTTCTATGCCTGCTTATCCTATTCAGGGTCATTGAAGCCAATCTCAGCTGCCACCGGGCAATATGGGTACACCCCGCATGGACAGGATGGATGGGTGCACCCATCACAGGACCAACACAGAGACAAACAAGACAACCAGTCATGCACACTCAGATTAATTCCCAGGGGTTCATTTGGAACCCCAATTAAGCTGAAATGCATGTTGTTTTGACTGTGGGAGGGAGCACCGAGAACCCTCATAGTCAGAGGGACAACATGCAAGCTCCACACAGAAAGGCCCCTGACCTGGAACCTTCTTACCAATAGGGGACTAAACAAATATGTTGGTTATATGAAAAATTTTTCTAAGAAATTTGATTAGATAAGATCATCTTTGGAATAAAAATATTTAGCATGATTGAAAAGTATCAGCTGTTTTATTCAGTTTCAACGAGTTTAAGAAAAGCAGTTTTTTAAGATTCCAACAGACTATCACCATCTCCAGGGAAAAACATAATTACTCGTAATTTTTTTTTAGCACTTTAAGGACATGTTTTTGGCTGCTGAGAGGATACAAACAGATGCTTTTTTGCTGTATAACAGAATCAGTAAAGCCTCTCAAGGGCATAAATGTGTAATAAAAACAATACAGGAACTTTTTCCAAGCTGATTTTTTTATTTCTGCTCATGGAATGTGTTAGCGAAGAAACTGTGAGGAACCTGGCATTATTTAACTTTTATTGCACTGAATGGCAGTAGCAGCTGGACCACCTCTTCCGTAAAGACTCAACTATAATAACAAAAACTGGAAGGATTGCTCCATGATTTTTGCGATAAATGTCATGTTTCCCCTCAAGATAAAATCATCCTGGGGTTCTTAAAAATGACTAAGCTACTGTACTGTATACGTTTTGGTTAAATCTGGCCCATGAACCCTCTAGTTCATGAGTCATGAGATTGAACGAAATATGACACTTTCTGATGTTCTGTTCTTTCCATATTTACACTGGATCTTGGACAGCTGTTCAGGAGGATTACTAATTATCCTTCGCTTTTTGCCGACTCAACCCCCAACCTCCACAATTCACACAGGGAAATGTCTTTGAAAAAGATGTACAGTATTAGCAATGATTCAAAATGTTCCTCACCTGTAACTTGCTTTGGAAAGTGTCAACAAAAAATGAAAACGGTGTAAAAGGTGTTGTTTTCCAGTTGTGCAATTAGCCTTTCTGAAAGCACTGACACTGTTTTCAAGACTTTTTTTTTTGGCATGTCATGATGAACGATTAGGAAAGCCGTTAATAATTTAAGATGAGATGACCACATCAATGACAAGTTATAGAGACAGTTTGTTGTGATGGCTACAGGTGACCATTTGAAGTTTTCTAGCCTGTGTTATGGAGCTATATTTGAACTTATCCAACACATGCCCATGTAAATGAGCTCAGGATACGACCATCATCATCTGTGGTGAGTTTGGTAGAGATCAACCTTTTCTATGTGTTATTTTGAGGTACTTCCCGTTTGCATGGGGCCATATTCACCGTGGTTACATTTAACGAATCCACCTGAGGTTTTGACTGTAGTGTCATCGCAGGGTTTGATACATGAAGTATTTCAAAATCTCTGGCCTTCATCATTGACGATCAAGAGCGAAGAGTCTGAAAACCAGCACTTCCTGTCACCAGGAGGCAAGGTTAAGGCACACCCCAGAAATTGTGTTATGGGTACGTTCAGCATTCAACCGGCATCACACATAGCAATTTTGGTGCAGATAACTGGTTTTATGCCACAGTTATCTCAGTTTTGTGTTTCATGGCAAGAGGGCCAACTTTGAGGCATGCATTGTACTTTCAAAATAATTTTGGTAACTCTTGATCACACATGTCTTGGGAACATCCTGACCTTGGTCTAAAAATCATGAAAATATTCACAGACGATCAGGACAGTATTTGTTCTGTCAGATTAAAAATTGCAGTTTTAAAGATTTTTACACATTTGTTGCATTTGATAAGAAATTATAAATAATTCTTTAAAATCAATACTTGGATCAATCTTGTTCAACCTCAACATGCTTCACATTGACTATAAAGACTAACACCGCGGCAAGTTTGGTGGGAATTGAGTCATCCGTTATACTGCAGAGATCCACATGTTGAGCTAATTTGCATACTTGTGAAAAAGTAGAGTCTGTGACATGTCTATGGAGCAAAAGTCCCAGTCAATGAAATGTTAAGGAGGATTCAGTGAATATGCCCTGCAAATCTTAGCTCTGGACAAACAGGTGATTTTTAATGATTATTTGACATTTGGCGGCGTGGCCATATTTTTTGTGCTTGGCAAAAAATATGGCAAAAGTCCCGCCCACTTTTGCCAATCATAGCCATATTCTAGGAATCTCCTCAGACTGTCTGAGAATACACGTAGCAAGTCTGGTGCATATCCGTGCAGCTGTTTTGGCGTTACAAACTACTCACAATTATAGCGCCCTCTAGAGTTTGACTTTTTCCAAAATTGTCACGGACATAGACAGTGGAGTTCCCCACTTGGTTATTGAATTTCATGTCAATATCTGTTTTTGTTTTCAAGTTATTCCCATTTTTGTGGTCATGGCGTCACATCAAAGTTTGCCGCGCCGCCATGATCACGCCCTGCAGCATAGGCAGAGGATTTTCAATGGAAGTCATGATCAACATGTTTTCTGCCCTCTGAACAAGTTTGGACCTGATCGTGTCCAAAATGTCAGAGAAATGGATGTCCAATGGATGTCCAACTCATGACTTCCTGTTACCAGGGGGCTGGGCTATAATGTAATCAAAATATTGAGATGTAGCTCTGTTCAGGATCATACTGGCATCTCGCCCAAGACTTTTGGTGCAGATATCTCATATAATGTGAGAGTTACATCAATTCGATTTCTCACAGCGAAACATCAAACTTTCAGGCCCCACCCACACCACATGCTTTGTCTTATCAAAATTCTTTCAATAACTTTTGATCACACATGCCTTGAGAACATCTTGGTAGTCATATCATAAAAGCCCTAGGACAAGTTTGTTCAAATGCGAGGTGAGTAAAATGCCAAAATGGCGACTTTGACGCAAAAAGGCTGACTTCCTGTAGGTTTTACAAATACACTCCAAGAGGATTTTTTGTTAGCTTTGGCATGTAGAACATGTGTACTAATTTTCGTAAAGATTGATGGGATGCAGTAGCAGGGCACTCAAAATAGGTGGCACAATTTTGCCCGGATATACCCGAGCACCCCATAATACATTAATTTACACATTCCACTGGGGAGGTAGCTAGAATTTGGTGAGTTTTTGAGCATGTTCAGACCCCCAAAAATGCAATTCATTCGTCATAATAATAATAATAATAATAATAATAATAATAATAAACGTGAGGGTTCCACTAGGCCTTTGCACTGCCTTCGGTACTCGGGCCTAAAAATCTAAATGTTGCCAAGAAAACATAATCTTCCAAAAAGCTGGGAAATTTAAATTAAAATATGAAAAATACAATATTGTAAATGAATTATTAAATTAAAAAACAAACAATGTGGAGTATACCTCCTGAGTTAGCAGATGGTAACAGAAATTAGAACCCATTAGCTGAAGCAAATGGGTTGAATGATTTTTTTAATTTTTTAATTTTTTTTGTAAATATTGGTCCTTCTCTTGCAAAAAATATTGTAGGGAAAACTACTACTAAAATTTGTAATCATACTTGTTTTTGTTTAAACGCTTTTGATCCCCCGACTCCAAATGAGTACTTCAGATGATAATAAAGACGACGAATACAGCTCCTTAGAGAGAGCTCACAGACAACACAGGATGCAGGGTGGATAGTGAATCAGCTGTGGCTAAGTACTGGAGTTTTTATGAAGTAACAATTCTCCATACTGTTGAGAGCATCAGTTTGTCAGCACACCAGTGGCAAACTGGTAGAGACATTATTTTTTGGGTTAGAATCATCAATAAAGGCTCCTGTTCTCTATTCTAAAAGAATAAAACTGTCTTACTAATGTATTTCCAAGCAGTTTAAACATGTAACTTTCCAGATGGTTATCAGAAGCAAAAGTGTTGGGCATGTTACTTTAAAAATAAGTAATAGTTACTATTCACTTTTCCCAAAAAATAGTTAGTAATGAAGCTATAGCATTGTAAAAGTTAGTATTTTCACAAGTTTAGTTAATATTCTATTTCTTATTTTTTCTAATGATAAAATGTGTTTCCTTTAATAAAACTGAATTCTTCTGTATGTTCAATGATTCACAATAAAATTGAATATTAGATCTGTCTAATAAAAACAAATATTTTCACGTTGCTTGGGTGCCATGGCTCCATAGGAGAGGTGCTACACGTGATTATAACTGGCAAGATTTTTTTCGAGGCATTCATTTCACATTCGTTTTCTTTCAATAATCTCTGTGAGGGAAATGTAGGGTCTGTGATTCCACTTTAAAAACTCCTCCTTTGTTGCCGCTGGACTCATCATTGCTCTGTGCATCTCTGAGTTGTTTGTGTGTTTGGCTGTGCATACTTGGCCAAATTTACCATGGCATTTTCAATTATCCTTGACATGTATATGGTTATTTCTACCCCTACTGTAAGTCTACAGTCAGAAGACTGCTTCAGTGTTAAGAATAATAGTAGCTAAATCACTGCATTTGACAGTAACAGTGATGGTATTGTAACAATGGAAAAAGCAGTTACTTACGGTAGATGACTTGTGACTGATAAACATAACGCTGTTTATCGTAATACCACTATTTCAATTGTTGGTCATAAACTGTTTCTCTTTAGAAACATGTCACAGTTTTGGGTTACTACTAAAAAGATAATTTGCAAGAAGACCAAGGTCATGTGTCCACATAAAAAAGCAAAACTTGACACAGGACTAAAAGGCACTTCCACCTTTAATATTTTACTTTTAGACTCATGCTGAATGTAATAAAAATGAGCAACTTATGTGAATTCATAAAGAAAAATTGGCTTTCATTCAAAATTTCCTCATGATAATCCACTGTTATAGTCATTGAATTAGCGTGTTAGCATTTCCACCATACAGTATGAGAACATTAGCATGCTATCCAGAAGTCAAAGCAACTTGACAGGGTTGTTATGTGACTGTAGGCTCTTGTTCAATACTCAAACTGTATTCAGAAGAACTAAAAACCAAGATATGACATCGGCTCTGGTGAAGCAGAGATCACCGTGATTAATTTACAGACTGTACTGACAAATCAGTCAACCGGTTTCATAAATGGGGTCATTAAATCCATGAACCTTTCAAAAAGTGTTTGTGGAAAGTAATCTTTTGTTGTGATTGTGTTTGCTGGTGCGTCTTCGCCTGTTTTATGCATTGCTGTTTCCAAAGCAGTGCGAGTGAGGATAATGACTCTGATGCTCTGAAGAATGAGGGAGAGACAGAGAGATGTAGAGAAACTGAGAGGAAGGGAGAGAACGGTGGAGGTTAGCTCTCACAGAATGCATAATGGAGCAGGCAATGAGACAGGAATGTCAATAGACCCTGTCAGCACTGCCTGGAATACCAAAACCTGCTGCCAGTACAGAGACACAGTAGGACAGTCGTAGCCTTCAGGTGGTGTGTGTGTTTCCGTAGTGTAGTAGTGTGTGGTCTGTGTGTATATATATGTCAAAGCTACCAGCACTTAAAGCAATTCCCACCTGCACACACACTCATGCACAAGAAGGAGCACAATCCAAGACTCTCCCAGCATCTTACAAGGTCAGCTTACAATTTCCTCATCATAAAAAATGCAACAGATTCAAACTGTAGCACAAAGTGTGTCAAATAAGCACTCAAGGCAGTCATGGCTTATACCAATACACACACACACTCATTCTTATTAAGCACGCATGTGCAGCATTTGTGTAATGACTGAGTGAGGGAGACAGATGGTGACTCACACCCCACTTTAGATTGCCAGCACTACATTTCCCATGAGGCCACTCATAACGCCTGCTGTCAGAGACAATGTTCTTCCTGTTTTTCTGTGATTGGATTGAAGCCTGGTGGGAGAAGGTCAAATGTCACAGTTTGAGAAGGCGACCAGTGATACGTCACTGATTACAAGCATCAGTTTATGGTCATTGGATTCCAGGTAGTGTTTTTAAACCAAGGCATTTAATCTATTTTTTCTGTGCATGTTTTATTTCCTCCTACCTTTCCCTCACTAACTCCCTTTAACCTTTAAAGAAAAAGTGTAAACTCCAAAGTCGTTGCCAAATCCTAATTTATCCCCTTGGCACCACCCTCCATTCTGTAGAGGCATCATAAGTCTTTCCTTTATTCTATCATTTCCCTTCAGGTACTACCTATTTCTCATTTTATTACAGAATAAAAGAGCAATGGTCATCTAGTTATCCCAATAGCCTCTAAAACCCTGGTCAAAACACTAGATAACCAGTATTCCATGACCACTTGATCCCAAAAAAAGGAGTGACAGCTTTTCTCCACAAAATAGAACTTTGGGGTAAACAGCAGTCAAAAGGAGACTTAACAGACATTTTAGATCATTTGGCAGATTTTTTGATCAGTTTACAATCCCCCTTTTCAAAAAGGGGGATCGGAGGGTGTGCTCCAACATTAAGGGGAACAAACTCTTCAGCCTCCTTGGTTAAATCTGTTTGGGGGTCCTGGAGAGGAGGGTCTGTCTGATAGTCAAAACTTGGATTGAGGAGAAGCATTGTGGTTTTCATCCTACACCCTCTTTGGGGCCCTGAATTGGGTATGGGAGTTCGTCCAACCACTCCACATGTGCTCCGTAGACTTAGAGAAGGCGTTCAACCATGCCCCTGGTGCCAGAGCTAGGTTGGATCCATTTCTGGTGAGGGTTGGCCTCCGCCAAGGCTGCCCTTTGTCACCGATCCTGTTAATAACCTTTATGGACAGAATTTCTAGGCACAGCTGAGATGTTGAGGGCATCCACTTTGGTGGTCTCAGGATTGGGCATCTGCTCTTTGCAGATGATGTGATTTTGTTGACCTCATCAGCCAGTGACCTCCAACTTTTGCTGGGGTGATTTGCAGCTGTGCAAAGCAGCTGGGATGAGAATCAACACCTCCAAATCTGAGACCATGGTCCTCACCCAGATAAAGGAGGAGCATACTCTCTGGGTCAGGAGTGTGGTCCTGCCCCATGGTGGAGGAGTTCAAGTATCTTAGAGTCTTGCTCATGAGTGAAGGAAAAATGGAGCTGGAGCTTGACAGGCGAGTCCATGCGGTGTCCACAGTGACGGGAACTCTGCATCGGTCTGTTGCAGTAAAAAAAGGAGCTGAGCCAGAAGGCTCTTGATTTATCAGTCAATCTACATTCCTATCCTCACCTAATGTATGGTCACAAGCTATGGGTAGTGACTGAAAGAACAAGATTGAGGGTAAAAGTGGCCTAAATGAGTTTCCTCCACAAGATGGCCGGGCTCTTGCATAGGGATAGGATGAGAAGCTCGGTCGAGGGGTTCAGAGTAGAACCACATTGAGAGGAGCCAGATGAGGTTGCTCGGGTACCTAGTTAAGATGTCCTTCAGTACGCCTCCCTGGTGAGATGTTCCAAGACGAGGTCTGGGGAAGACACCTCAGGATCCCCCCAGATGAGGTGGCGGCTGTGGCTGGGGAGAGGGAAGTCTGGGTTTCCCTGCTTAGGCAGCTGCCCCTGGGACCCGACCCCAGATAAGTGGAAGAAGACAGTACGGTAGTCTACAATTAATGTGGTATTTTATCATACATACTGTGAGAGTTATGCAATCAGATTTTCCCAATGTGACCACTGATGACAAAAAAATAGGCATAACTAATTATTATCTTTATCATAAATAATTTGTTAAGTGCTGGTCAGTGGCGTCGCCAGCCGATTTTTCCGGGGCTTCAGCCCCAGATGTTTTGAGTGTTGAGAATTTACTGTTTAACCACCTTTTTCTGAAAAAAAGTCAGATGAAAATCCAAATGACCCAGCTTTCTACCAGCACTTGAACGCACCATAAATGTGCGGGTCCAGCCTAGCTTCCGTTGGTGTGGTGTGTGTGAGAGCTTGTGTGTGTGTGAAGTCCGAGGTCCGATTAGACCCCCATCGGATGTCAGACGAAGCTAAACTAAGTTTGTCAGCTCCGTGTGCGCATTTGCTGAGGAGAGCAGCAGTCACATTAAAGTATCAGCAGATGATGAGAGCGGAGATGGACAGAAAATATAAGAGAAAGCAGCAGTTACATCCTCAGCTTTACACCAGGAAAGTATAAGGTAAGACATCACAGTGTTCTCTTTTTTTCTCCTCAAAAACAATATGAAAATTCAACATGAAACCCCCCAAGATAAAAACGAGGCTGAAGTTAGCAGCAACTCCTTTCCCAGCTTCTGTTTCGATTTTGGCTTAAAGGGCAATTCCACTCAAATAATTTTTTACTGACAACATTTAACGAGGTCCTGTGTAAAAACTACAACACGTAGACTTTTCAAACCTGGACTCAGATGTTCTTTAGGGACTGTAGGTGAATTAAAGCACTGTTTCTGATTTGTGAAACCTAAAAATGAATAAATGATGAGAAGAAAACAAATGAGTAGGAGAAAAGGAGAACAAGTGATGAGGAGAAGAGAACAAATTAGGAAGAAAAAGAAGAGCAAATAATGAGATAAAAAGATCAGGTGAGAAGAGAACATGTGATGATGAGGAGGGTCAGTGATGAGTCCAAGAGGAGACAAAAGGTGAATACTGTGTGAACTGTTCTGCGTGAGTGCAACGAATGTGTTTTAGCAACATAATGGTCAACATTTCATTGTTGATTTTGTGGTTATTTAATTTTTTTTTTTATTAAAATGACAATTTATCCACTCCATTATGTCTATTATTGCCTTCTTAAACACATTTTTGTAGCGAAAGACGAGAGAAAAGCTTGTCTAATTTTTTTTTCAAATTTACACCTGGTGCGACTCCGGGCTAAGCCCAGGTTGTCCTTAAAGGCTGGAGACGCTGGTCACAAAATAAAGATCTCTGACTTTCTCTTCTCAGTTTTTAACAATTTTATTGTTCTAAAAAGTTAATATAGGTCATAATAGGATATACTGTATTATTACCTTGTTTACGTGTAAAGCTGACATCAGAGTGGGTGGAGGAAAACTGACGGGGCCATCTAACCACTTTGTAAAGCTTAAAGTGAGATGCCTGAGGCTCGAAGCTTTCACTCACAGTTTAGACAGACAGATCTCACCTTCAAGACCAATAGCTGACAGCTGCTGGTCAGATACCGCGAGCACTGAAAAAGACATCATGTCCAAGTCCATCACAGGGAGCTAAGCTAAGAGAAACTGTTTTGACAATAACAGAGTTATAGTGCTATGTCTCATCAAAATTCACATGTGCATGTTCTCCACAACTACAGAAGGAAAATTCAAGCAGGTGCAGGTTTGTTAAATTTGTTGCTGCAGTGGAATTTAGTCCCTGCTGCCAACTTAGGTTCGTATTTTCATATTTGGCCTTTTTCCAGGTGATTGAGCCGAAACGTCTGGGGAGAGAGCTAACAGGAAACAGTCATACATCATCTGAGGTGAATACAGCAGTCTCCATGACAACCTAAGGCCTAGTTCCAACAAGAGCCCTTGTTTCACCAACAGCAATTTGATTAAAAGTAAAACTTGTTGTCTGTTAGAATATGTGATCAGTCCTTTTTTAAAATGTTTTAAAAGTTTTAGAATCCAAAAATATATATTTTGCTAAAGTAAATGTTTAGGACATAATATTGAGAAGAACAAGTTCAAACAACTGGTGCAGTCCATCTGTGGGAACATCACATTAGCATAAAGCACAAATGGTAAAATTTTGGTTGTGCTTTGGTCCTTTTTTGTGGGCTTTGGTCATGTTTTGTATCTTTGTATCCTAAAAGTATTTATTCTCTTGCTCTTTTTGTTGGTTCTACATCATGCAGGTTTTTTTTTTTTTTTTTTTTTGGCTCCACAGCTGTTCTGCTCTTCACTCCTCACCTTTGTTCTGTTCCTGCCATGAACACCTGGTTCTCATGAGTTATGACTCACCAAGTACGTATACAAAATCCTGGCTTTTTCGTCTTTATTTGCTGGGGTTTCATCAGGTGCTCTTTTTTCCTACTTCATGCTCTGTTCTAGCTCTGTGCATCATTTAGATTTTGTGTTTTAAATTTTTGTGTTTTGGGACGCTGCATGTACAGCAGTTTTAGTTTACTAAAACAAAAGAAATCTCTAGAATTAACATGATTACTGCAAGTGGAGACATCCCGGGTTCTGCTCTACTTGATTAGATTCTATACGAACAATAACAACTATAAACATATGCATCGTCAGCTTGTAAATTATGGCTTAAAGGAATTGTACACCCACAGAATCATGTAACTTTATTTTCCAATTACCCTCATGGTGAGCAAGACTCTGGAGCACTTTTTTAATATCTCAAATGCATACGACGATCAGGAAGGCTTCTCCTTTCCACCCAACTTTCATATAATGGAGTTTGCCAGGGCCTGAGCCAAAAAGGTCCATAGAAGTCCACAAAAACTTGTCCATATTCCTCCATACTGCACATCCAATGTAATCCAAGTGTCCTGAGTGGGTAGCATCCATAATTTACTCGAAACGACATTGTTTAGTATATTTTTAGAGCCTAAACAGTAGTACATCGCATCTCCTGCGAGCACGCCAATGCACGTTCACGAAACTACGGAAGCCGCGGCAGACGAGATCGCGTGTTCTCTTTCTTTCCCTGTTTAAAATCAATATCCAACCCCTCTTGGACCCGCTTGTGTTTGTCACGGTTTGTCTGCAGCTCTGGCGCTCTTAGAACAATGTAAACAGCTTATTTCTTCTTCTATGCTTCCATTATCGGCAGAGTAGGCTCTGAATGCCGAGGCTTCCATAGTTTCGTGAATGCGCTTATGCGTGCTTCGCAGAAGTAAGATGTAGTACTGTTTAGGCTCTAAAAATATAGTAAATGATGTCGTTTCGAGTAAATGATGGATGCTACCCACTCAGGACACTTTGATTACATTGGACGAGCAGTATGGAGGAATATTGACAAGTTTTTGTGAACTTTTATGGACCTTCTTGGCTCAGGCCCCAGCGAACTCCATTATATAAAAGTTGGGTGGAAACGAGAAGCCTTCCTGATCGCTGGCTGCATTTGAGATATTAATAAAGTGCTCCGGAGTCTTGTTCACCATGAGGGTAAGTGGAAAATAAAGTTACATTATTCTATGGGTGTACTATTCCTTTAAGGCATTTTTAAAAGTGGCCCCTTATGGTTGCTGTATAGCACACACTCTTCAACAGGCATCAGAGTAAACAATGATTGAACACTACCAAGCTGAGGAACCAGGGGCCTCATTTATAAAGCTTGCTTATGCACAAAACCGGGCTAGGAAGAGCGTAAGCAACTTCTTATGCAAAAGTTGGGATTTATAGAAAAAAAACTAGCTTAGGAATGTGCGTAACTATAAGCAAACTAGAGACCTTGATTACGCACATTTTTGTAGACTGCCCAGAGGAAAATGATTTTGGAAAGGGGATCTCAGAAAGGCCTCATTTACTTCTAGACAAATGTGAGATCCACGTGAGAGCTGAATGAGACAATGGCTCATTTCTCCTGTTTGTCAACCTTGTCTCCAGATGGAAAAGTTGCACAAAATCTCAACCTGGTCTCACTTCAGTTCCAAAGAAGATCTTAGTTATTTCTCAAATAATTCTCAGGATGTCTGCATTGAGTCTCAAATAAGACTATTTCTACTAGTGGATTTTAGTAGAAACAAGAGAGACATTCATGAGAATGATTTGAAACCTGAATGAGGCTGAGATAAGATCTCCTTTTTGTCTCCTTATGCAAAAGAGAAAGCTTTGAGAAGTAAAATTTTCCTCTGGGTGGGGATCGAGCCCCGTGCAGGCTCTCCATAAGTCCTGCCACTCTCAAACATTTAATTCCCTCTTCATATTAAATTATTATCATAGACTGACTTTACATGATTCAAACCAGCAGTGTTATTTATGCTGCACAGTTGAACTGAAACGATAAGAACCTTTCAAATAAATAAAAAGATCCGTCAGCAAACTTTTATGTTAAATCAACCTTTCCTCAAGGTTTCTCTCACTATCATATTCCTCTACCCAATGATCATCAGGGTGATATATTTACCGTATTAATACACAGATTGGCCTTCATTTATCAAACGATCATACGACGAAAATCTGTGCGTGTGACCATTTATACGCAAGACTCTGCATTTATCAGTTTGAACGTGATCGTAGGATACGATCAAATCTCACGACAGCTCTTAGTTCGCGTACGCAAGTTTGAGTCAGTGAGGGTTTGCAGCGCAGCACAGCAGAACATGAAAATATTTATCAACCAAACCAAAAACTGTCATTTAAACACAAGTATTCACATATCCAGCACTAAGAATGAACCCATTTGCAAAGAAAAAGAAAAAGGAAAAAATGGAATGTAGAATGTATTCCCAAAATGACAAAAATAGCTGTATTCCTCCATTTATCTCAACAAATTATTAAAATCATTAACATATAGTTCTAGGAGACAAGTGCTTTTCACTCTTCGTGCATCTCTTCACGCTGGTAAAACTGCCACATAAGAGCGGAGGAAGGCATCAGTGTGCACAGACGCGCAGGAGCCCAGGTGGAGCGCTGCTTCGGGCTGCAGGAAGGCAGGTGGGTTTCGAAGCAGCGGGATGAAACGCCGCTTTAGACTCTGAGAAAATCTACAATACAGTTCTGTCCTGTGCAGTGCTGCACATCGCTCGGACATATGACGAAGAGTTTTAATGCGATTCTTGAGGCGATATGTACATATGTTGTAATTATGGGATATGAAACGGACAGTTAAAAAACTTTGCCACATCAACATTTAAAAGTGAATATACTAAATGTTAGTGTTGCAGCCTTTACCAAAAATATTTCAGTTTTTATCTCTTCTTCCCTCATGACGAGTGTTAATTCTCTTAGGTAGCTTCACATTGAGGTTATGATTGCTGTCTTTTTTGCAACTCAGGACTTTCACTACAGGGAAGTGCCGCAGAGAGCTGCAGAATGAAGTGCTAACTCTCAGCAAAAGCACCAGTACAAGAGAACTATTTCATTCAGTGCTTGTTAAAACAAAAGCTCAATCAAACTTGGAATGGAGTAAAATATCAAAGCATGAAATGATTTCATTTGTGTCTGTTGGATGTGAGCAGCGGTGGCAGATCACAGTGATGCTTGAGATGGAAATTCATCATTTTCGTCAAAAAGCAGATTTTGTTTAGTACAAAAATAAGCAAACAGACACACAGTTAAACTGCACAAAGACAAACTCATATACACCCAAGTGCACACAGGTGCTCTAACTGGCAACTGATTGAATTTACGGCAGCATAAGCCTGGTGAGCGGAGCCCAAAGAGCATCCGTAGCGTGTGTTTAGAGGTCCCCCAGGACCATTAAATCAGCCCAGAGTGGATCAGGAAGTCATTGCCATAGTGACGGGGGAAAGAAGGAGCCTGATTTATGGAGGCCCCACCTCGTGCTGTAAACACATCATGTCCAATCACACACACAGACACACATCTGCGCCTCTCTGCTTTTCTTCCACTTAACCATTTAATCTTGGGGTTTTGATGATGTAAAGCCAAGTTCTGCTGTTCAAAGCTCAGTGCCAGCAGCCAGTCACAGTGCTGTAGAAGACTAGAAACATCTGCCCAGCCCAGCTTAACTCTTGAAGCCGGCAACAACTCTCTGTTACAGAATCATTCACTTCCATCCAGTACAGGTTTACAATACAAGTGACAGAAATCCTTCTCATTTTGCTGCTGCCAAAGGACACCTCCTTCTGGAAGAAGTTTACTCAGTGAAGGAAGCATGGGCAGCAGCAGGACTCAGTCAACAAGGAGCCTGGACAAGGTGGGATAATGTGGTGCAGTGCAAGATCACCTCGTCCAACCTTTAGTGGTCTGATTTTTATTGTGTCAAGTTTCAGGTTGTGTATGACACCTTACCTAGCCCCCTCCATACACAGGACAAAGCTGAAGTACCCTCCTATCTTCAGTGTGGTGGCAGAAAAAACCTGCAACACCTGCTCAGCAGCTGTCTGAAATCCCTGGCTGATGGCCACTATCGCTATAGTGCTATGACCAAGTACTTGAGGGGGTGGCAGAAGTGGTCCAAGCATAGATTCTATTCCACCAAGAATGTAATCAAGTGAGATCTCATTGTGCTGTGAGAGGAGCACATGGACGAGGACCACAAGAGAAAGACAAACAAATGCCAGGAACTCATGTAAAACTGTGGGAATCAAGGGTGGCAGGTACACTGCCTTGCCATTGAAGTGGGCAGCGGCTTCCTGGGACTTTCTGCCTGTAAGGCCCTAACAATGCTGGGTGTGACAAGAGCAGCAAAAAAGGAAGCCATACATGCAATCTGCAAGGAAAGCCAGAGTAAGCGACTGTGGATTAACAGGGGAGACCCCTGGTTTGTTGTTGCTAGGATAAATGCTGGAATTTAATCACCCCATGTGGGTCTCCTGGGCGAGACCCAAAACCCCTAATGACCCCCAGGAACATCATTGAAAATGCATTCTTGTTTATCATAGTGTGACAGTTGACAGTCCGGTCACTATAACTCTGAGTGATCATGCGCCCTGGCTACTGGGCCAAGGGGATAAGCCTTTGGCTGAATGGTTTGCGCATATGACTTTCACCTGGGGGTCTGGAGATTGAATCCTGCCTGGGCCTTCCCTTGTCCTGCCACAAAAGCAATGTACCTTAAAACATAAAATTACATATTTATCATAAATTATTTCTGAAAATCCCAATGAAATTGTCACTGTAGTGCAAACAATGATCTTCAAATAAAGTTGCATATAAAATTAAACAATTTCTATTCTATATTTGTACAGAACATGTTTAAGATGTAATAAAAAAGGTACAAGATCATATAAATTTCCAACTAGTAATTGATTAAAAAAAAAAAAAGGTTTCTCCCGCAGCATGAATCTTTATCACACCAAGCTCTAACCTAAAACATCATTTTTCATATACAGTGGATGTACAAAATTAGTGCTAAGGGGTTTATGCCCTGTAGTCTGCATCACACCTGAATCGGCCCTGCAGTGTTCATTTGAAGAGAAATCGAAGGAAAGAACAGTGAGGTAAGAGGACTCCAGAGCAATGAATGTATAGGACAGGAGACGATAAGTTGAAGGTGAGAAATAACTGGTGCAATGCAGACAAGTAGAGAAGCAGTGAAGTCAGAGGAGGGTGGTGTAAGAAGAGCAAAAGTCAGGCCTCTGAGTGCTTTGCTGAAGGAGAACATCAATCCATAGTCCACTTAGTTGTCATCTCTGCCTTCAGACTCCAACGGGACCCAATACTCAGAAAACAGCAAGGGCAGAATCAGGCTCTGCAGCACTTTGGTATGCAACTGCCTAAAGGAAAATTAGCCCAATTTTTGTGCTAATCTCCCCCTTACAATTAACATCCGACAATCGGACAACATCCGTCCGATTGTCGGATGTTTGCAAAAAACATTGCATCCGATCTTCCTGTGGTGTGAGGTAAGTTAAGAATGATTTTGCCAGGTCCGATCTGCTCGGAAGGCCTCGGAAGGAGAGATGATAGATAATGAAAATGTTCAATATTTGCGACTAGATATCCTGGTATGTGTGTGTGGTGTTCCGAAAGGACTCAAACACACACAGTGTTCACAGCTGTGCAAAATCAAAAACGCCCCTCTCATTGGGAAATCACGAGTAGGCTCCCGGAACAACAGCCAATCAAGACGCAAGAGCGAACAGCTGACTGACGGAAAAGGGAGTAAAAACAAACAAAGAGCACACAGCCGTAGCTCACAGCCCTGCTCTCCAAGCTATCTAATGTTTGTGGCCATTTTTATTCACCTCCACATCCCTGCTGTCTCCATGACTTTTTCCAAAATGTTTTCTTCTATGTACGCGTGTTTTTTTTCCACAATATAGGAGGCCGAAAAGTCTGCTATGTTTGTTTATGCTATAGTCTTGTCACTGAAGTCTAGTCAGTGAAGTCTCATTACAGAGTCTCGCCACAAAGTCTCATTTGATATCGCGAGATTTGGTATATTGACAGTAAAGTAGCTGAATCTCTGCTGACGAATCATTTAGTGTGGGGTGTTCTCTCAGAAGAGAGACATCTTGGTCGATTTATCTTTCGTAATCATCAAGTGCGTGGTCTCTACATCTGTAAAGATCTCAGGAATCCTGTAGTGTGTACCCCCCTTAACTCACCCTCCTCATTAAAAATGTGTGCACCCAAACAAACACAACAATCTTGTGTTCAGGCTCATCAGCTTTATGCAAGCACCATTAAATCTACTGAACTGTAACAATATTTAAAAAAAGGTTACGAGGCCTAATATGTCAATGTCAATATGCAGTTAAATCCGTCCACTAATAGGTTGTGTTCTTGAGGACGCTCATTTCTGTTTATTTTTCCTTTTAACAGTCCTGCTGTAATGACCCTCTTGATCCCACCCTCCTCCTATGATCAAGCTGCAGCACTCATAATCACACTGCAAATGACACAGCCTCTTTACATTGAAGTGATGATGCTAAAATGTGACACAAAGTCCACTCCTGCTATTCAGGGTAGATCGTCTGAAACAGGATTTATCATCAGCATGATTTGCAATGTACATGATACATAACATGCTGGCCCCATATCCCATTCTCTCTGTGTAGTTCTTGTCCCATTCCCTCTGTGTTGTTTAGTTTGCCTCCCATCAGAGTGTTGATAGACAGTAGATGCTCCATGCTGTGGAGATGCAGAGAGCGTGGGAGTTGATGGTCAGGAATATGCCAGGCAGCGCAGTAGAAGCCTGCTTTCTCACATCTTAACCATTATGGGGAATGCATCAGAGAATGTGTGTGTGGCGGCATGTAGTTTCTAATCTGTGTCACGGTTATCTTTTTTCTCTCTTTAGATTTCTTTGAAACCACCAAATTTTCCAGTTTTTAATTCTCTGTGTAACATAGTGGAAAAAAAGGGTGTTTTGCAAAAACATCTGTTATTGTCTTACCCAGTTTACCCAGTTTAGCCTCACACACCTATGGTGCATCTTTCCATTTTCTTTATCACTCACGCTACAGATTAACTGAAGCAATTATTTTTTTAAACCTATCTGTCTTCTCTCGTTTTTCCTCCTTCTATCTTGCTTCATGCTAAATCTGTTTTCTGTTTTTCAATCTGATCTTTTTAAACTGCTCTCAGAAATAAAACACAAACTGCACAGAATGAAACTGTTGATGAATTTCATATTTCATAGGTCACTAAACTGCAAACAGACAGCCTTCGGTGAAGCATCCTCTTGAATTCTCACAAAGAACACAGCCTTTTTGCAAACACTGAAGGCTTGATTTATCTGTAAAAGTAATAGCTTTTTTTGGCATTCAGACACACATTCAGACTCTTTTGAAGTCTCTATCATGCAAACATTTTGTCCTTGAAGTATTAAATTGTGAGTGGACAATAGCAGTCAAATTGGAGCAAGTTTTTAAAACCTTATTTCAAAATTGAACAACCGTTTACCTCCATGCATCACAGGTTCCCCGTGGACTTTCCAACCACTTTGAAGTCATGTCATGTCAAGTCATGTCAAAGCACTCATGCATGAATGGGGGCAGAGAAACTGACATTCTACTTTTGGGTTTACACAATTCAATTGATCAACAGTTGGTGGTGGTAATGTGGAGACACCAATACAAAAAAAAAAAAAAAATTAAAATGCAGAAACTACCAAGCCAGTAAATGTGGATGTAAAGGTCTGTTATAGTCTCTTTGATTAGGAGGTAATCTAAACGATACCCAGATCGGATATCGGCTCCGATATTGACTAATTAGCTGGATTGGATATCGGATGAATGTGGCCGACCCAGCATTCTGATCCAGTCATTTCTGTTTTTATCAACAAAAAATTATTGGGTTTTTTTATTACTATATTATTAAATTATAATTGGAATAATTGTACACTTAGTTATTTGGCAATAAATAATATTAGTACATTTACATCTGTGTTAATTTGTTACCTTTTTTCACAAGGCTAAACATTTCTGTCAAGCTTGATACCTTCACTCACATGGCAATGTATACGGTTCATCCATTCAACAGTAGTATCGGATTGGTATCGGGTATCAGCCAATAAGCTCAGCCCAGGTATTGGTATCGAATTGGATCGAAAAAAAACTGGATCGTTGCATCTCTAATCTAAACTAATTAAATCTGCACAGAAGTATCCAAGTGGCAGCCATGTTAAAAGAGCAAGTCAAATTCTCTAAAAGCTAAGAAAAGGAAATTTCCGTGTTTGTGTGTTTGTTTGTTTGTTTTGTTTGTTTGTTTGGATTTTTTTGTTTGTTTTTGTTTTTAAATGGGTGTTCTTTTATCGCACATATTTTTGCCCTGCAACTTTAAAGTTGATTATTTTTATACATTGACATTAAAGCCAGAGTTTGTAATCCTGGTTAGAAACACTTTTTGTTGTATTGGGTGAAATGGTCCTTCCATCCTGACAGTAGTCAATACATCATGGATTCATAAAAAGAAAGGGAAATTGTCAGACCTCTGTGAGAGCTACAGGCCTGTAAAAACTCTGACTAACCCCTGCCATCTGCACCGAAAGGCAGGAATTGGTCATTCGCACGGTATAGAAAGAATGAATCGATGCCTTTATGTCTCGTCTCTGCCCCTCCCCTCTCCCCGTCCCCACGTGCACCGCTCTGTGTGGCGCTCACTGTAAACAAATATAGCTACCAGACTGCTAACTGCTGCTGCACCAAAAATAACAAAACAAAACAACACATAAGGATCAAGTCTAGGAGGCGTTGACGTTTGCAGTGTGGACTTTTTACACCACAGAAGGAGTTGGAGGTGAGTTATAAGGGTTTTAGAAATGTGGTTTGTCAGCTGTTTGCTTGCAAGCTAACAAACTATCCACTCGCCTGTTAACCTGCTAGTAAAACATTGGTGCACACATCCCTGCGCTCGGAAGGCGCGGGTTTTACTAATACTGTAAATGTTGGTCAGAGAGGCCGTTGGTGTGGACTGCCACGCTTCCACCAATCTGCCTCTGGGCAGCTGTGGCCACATACAAAATGTAGCTTACAGTGGGTACAGAAAGTATTCAGAGCCCTTTAAACGTTGTACTCTTTGTGTCATTGCAGCGATTTGCTAAAATCAACAAAGTTCATTTTATTTCTCATTAATGTACACTCAGCACCCCATCTTGACAGAAAAAAGCAGAAATGTAGACATTTTTGCAAAGTTTTTAGAAAAGAAAAACTGAAATATTACATGGTCAAAAGTATTCAGACCCTTTGCAGTGACACTCATATTTATCTCATAGGCTGTCCATTTCTTCTGATCCTCCTTGAGATGGTTCTACTCCTTTATTGGAGACCAGCTGTGTTTAATAAAACTGATTGGACTTGATTAGGAAAGGCAAACATGCACCTGTCTATATAAGGCCTTACAGCTCACAGTGCATGTCAGAGCAAATGAGAATCATGAGGTCGAAGGAACTGTTCAGGAAGCTCAGAGACAGAATTGTGGCGAGGCACAGATCTGGCCAAGGTTACAAAAGAATTTCTGCAGCACTAAAGGTTCCTACAGTAAGAGCACAGTGACCTCCATAATCCTTAGATGGAAGAAGTTTAGGACGACCAGAACTCTTCCTAGACCCGGCAGTCCAGCCAAACTGAGCAATTGTGGGAGAAGAGCCTTGGTGAGAGAGGTAAAGAAGAACCCAAAGATCACTGTGGTTGAGCTCCAGAGATGCAGTCGGAAGATGGGAGAAAGTTCCACAAAGTCAACTATCACTGCAGCCCTCCACCAGTCGGGGCTTTATGGCAGAGTTGCCTGACGGAAGCCTCTCCTCAGTGCAAGACATATGAAAGTCTGCATAGAGTTTGCCAAAAAACACATGAAGGACTCCCAGACTGTGAGAAATAAGATTCTCTACTCTGATGAGACCAGGATTGAACTTTATGGAGTTAATTCTAAGTGGTATATGTGTTGAAAACCAGGCACTAGGCACTGCTCATCACCTGCCCAGTAGTAGTAGCATCATGCTATGGGGGTGTTTTTCAGCTGCAGGGACAGGGCGACTGGTTGTAGTTGAAGGAAAGATGAATGTGGCCAAGTACAGAGAGATCCTTGATGAAAACCTCTTCCAGAGTGCTCAGGATCTCAGACTGGGCTGAAGGTTCACCTTCCAAAAAGACAATGACCCTAAGCTCACAGCTAAAATAACAAAGGAGTGGTTTCAGAACAACTCTGGGACCATTCTTGACTGGCCCAGCCAGAGCCCTGACTTAAACCCAATTGAGCATCTCTGGAGAGACCTGAAAATGGTTGTGCACCACCGTTCACCATCCAACCTGACAGAACTGGAGATGATCTGCAAGGAAGAATGGCAGAAGATCCCCAAATCCAGATGTGAAAAACTTGTTGCATCATTCCCAAGAAAATTCATGGATGTACTAGCTCAAAAGGGTGCTTCTACTCAGTAGAAGAATGAACTTTTTTATTTTGGCAAATGGCTGCAATGGAACAAAGTGTGACAAGTTTAAAGGGGTCTGAATACTTTCTGTACCCACTGTACCACCACCAGTGTGTGAATATGAAGTGAGAGTGCATTCAGAAAGAAGAGTCTGGAAGACTCGGTCCGTTTGGGGACTTGGCTCAGCTGGGGGTGGTCTTCCAGACCGAGATCGCATTCACGTTGCACCATAGCCAAACAATCCAAGCCTTTTGAATAATGTCCCCAATCTCTCCAGAGGTGGCACTGCATTTGGATTCACCATAGGCGAGGACAAGATGTACAATGAACAAGAAGGTTCTCACAACTTCCGTTTCCTCCACAAAACGAGATTATTTTTGTCCGTACTTTCGAGGAGCTGGGTTATACTTTCATCAGACCAAACATCGATTAAAGCTTTTACTTTCCTGTCACTCCACGTCTGACCACGAGCCATCTTTATAAGTACTGCAGTCCCACACGTGTGTTTGTTGTCATAGTGGTAGCCCGCATTGCTCAACATTTTACCCACAATGTCAATGCAATTTGTAGTCCACTTCCCGTATTTGGTTCACTTGAAACGGACCGAGACCTGTTTTTGTAGGTGGACCGAGTTCGCTTGTTTGTTCCGGATCAGAGTCTGTTTGCGTATTCACAACTCCCCCAAACGAAGCGGACTTTCCGAGCAAACGGACTTTGATTCAAATCAAAAAAGCTTTGTGAATGAGCCCTAAGACTGTAAATGTGAAGCGTCAGACTAAGCAGTTATGTAAGCAACAGACTTGTGAATACTTTGGGTGGGAAATACTGTAGTGTACATATGCAGCAATGGACACAATCTGTTAAGTAACACTTAATGTGAATGCCATTTTTATTTCCAAGGAAATTCTGAGGCACTTTTAACTGATCTCCAACCCAAACCCTCTTAAAATGTTTAAACATGTTTTGCCCACAATTTGACAGCAGAAAAAAGTGATAAAAAATTTTATCTATTCCTTTTTTTATTTCCTGCTTCCTGTTTTGTAGCCTTCTGCCAGTCACACAGTTAGTATAAATGAAACAGAATTGTTAGACTTAACCTCCGATGACAGACCACTTTTACAGTCTCATCTGACATAAGGAATGCCCCTTTACTATTTCAAAATGGTTCATTCACACCACCTTCTGGTATATTTAACTGGGTAGACCGTTACATACACTTAACATTAATGTCTGTTTACTTTACTTGATTGCCGTGTAGGATGTATTGCTGAATATAAGTACGATAAATATCATCCAGCTTTGATAGAGAGGCAATTCTGTGGCTTGAGACAAATATCCAACACTGCCAACCAATAAACTAAACGACTGTTTGTCTTCAAGGAGCTTTAAAATTTCTGATTTTCCTGCATCAGCAATACTGAAAGAAGGCAGCTTGTCTATCTCATTGGCAAAACACTGGCATCTCCTCTTTCCCTAACTGCATTATCAGTAATCAATAGTGATTATGGGGTGGCGCTGCCTTGGCCTAGAGCTAGCTTGAGTGTGCCAGGAGTCAGGAGTCAGTAATCACTACACCACAAGGCTAGAGAGGGCCAGAGATTTTTCTCAGCTAAAAATGCAACTGCCAGGTCATCATTGTCTTGTCCGACAGCAGAAATCAACCCCAATTTTCCCAAAATGTATGCACAGTCAAATGGAAAAATGTCAACAACCCATTTAGGTCACATCATTTGTACATCATCATGTACACCAGTGACTCAAAACAAAATTATCAGTCAGCAATAAAGCATGTAATGTTGCTTACTGTGTCTGGCGTTGGCACAATCAGTGTAGTGGGCTTCATGCATGAGCATGGCGTAAAATGTTGAATATGTAATACGGACAGAACAGCAACATTGCATGTCGGTTGTAGTTGCAACGGCAGAAGAACAACTCCTGCTGTTTGGTTGCCAGGCTCAGTGCCGATACGGCAAGTGACCAACAGTCTGCACCATGTCCAACAAGTAATGCAGAGGAGTTCACCGGCAGCTAACGTTAGCCACGTTAGCAAACAAGTTAGCATACCGATTCAGGACAGGGTACCTACACATTTTAACAAGTTAAATTTAAGACTTTTTAAGACCTTTTTAAGACCACTCGGAACAGAATTTAATGCCCATTTCATTGCCACACTGGCAAAAACACAGATCTCTCTACGTTTACAAAGATAATGTCAAAAAAGATAAATTGAACAACAACTTTACCTACGTCTATCTATGTACCTGGTTTTAAATTTTCTTCCAAAAGGTTAACAAAATGTTCACACAAACACGCAAACCTCAGGCTGACAGGTGATGGCTGTGCAAAGACCTGCACTGATCTCTTCTTGCTGGCTAATATAAAAGCTCTGTCAAGATCTATTGGTTGGGAAAAGCATTTGGATCAGATTTTTTTGTTAGTTTTTTTCACTGTCATTTTCCCAAGTGATGGAAATCTGTTGGAGCTAGGGCTGTATTGGTACACAAAAATCACGGTTTGGTATGTACCTCAGTACACAAGTCACGGCACACTTTTTTTTTTCTTTTTGGTACAGTAATGGAAAAAATACAAATATGTTTTAAGAACAAGCTCATAAAATTTAACATCAAAGCTGTTTGTTTTGTTTGTTTTTCTGCCATATTGTTTGAGAAAAACATAAATAAAGAAAATACTATAATAAAATTCTGCTGTTTGTTTTTTACACTTTTACTGAAAAAAAAAACATTCTTTTACATCTTAAGTGACACCATGTGACCTTTAAAGGGACATTGTGTAATCGGGAGCAGCTCCCTCGTACTTTTCATGCTGCATTCGCATGAAACCGGGCAGACCGACGACAGCCGATGCATGTATAGTTATCACCGGCCTCTATGTGAAGATGTGGTCCGTCAGTTACAGTGACATCAGTCCACGTCTGATTTGTTGTCATGGGGATCTCGTATTGTTTTCCCTGACCCATGTTTTACCGTCTTTCGCTCGGCTTCATTGATTAAAATGACATCTGGTTTGTTACCAACGGCCGTCTACCCGACTGCACGTGAACCCAGCATCAGTGAGACGCTGGATTCTCCCCACTGCAGCGCGGTGACTTTTCAAAGGCATTACCTCGAACTGAGCTGAAAACTCCAGTGTGTCCGGTGAGTTTCTGTGTTTTCCTACCGTCACGCTTCTCCCGAACGCAAAAACATGGCGATACGACATGGCAGCCTTCACCGAGCCGACCCGCTCGATGTGTAAATGAATGATACGAACGGCAAATTTAGAACTTAGAGGAGCACTTCAGTTTGTTTATGGGAGTGATTACTGATTAATGAAAAAACACTTTTGAACCAAATAATCAGTTTTTGTGAATAAAACACAGGAGAATTTACACAATATCCCTTTAAGAGCAGCATTTAACAGAAACAGCTCCACTTTTATTTCACTCATCCTCATCACAGAAACTAAACATCACAGCAGGTTCCTCTTCTGGTCAGATTGCCTGAATAAAAAAAATGCATCAATACAGATCTGGGCACGAAAAAGTTCCCCTTTCAGCCGACTGCCAGCTACTTACCAGCCACTTACCAGCAACTTGTCTGCTAATTCAATCGCACAGAGAAACACCTGTGTGCCCAGGGGAAACCATTTCAGAGCATAAATGAATGCCCGGAACAAGGACGTTTCCACACGCCGAGTTTGGACACCGTGCGTGATGACATATTTGCGGGACAAATGGTTCAGCCAGTGATTGTGAGGTAATGGTGCACTATTAGTGCACCACTTCTGGCAGAAAAAGGGGGAACTTTTTCATGCCCAGATCTGTAAGTACCATACTGCTGTTTTTACACCTGTTTGCACTAAATTAGCCTGTTTTCCAGTCGCACCAGTAACACTCAAACTTCTGTGGTGTCGCTTTCGATGAGTTAACATGTTGGAAGTATTTCTGTGTACATACCCAACCGAATCGCCACGCAGCTTTTATTTTGTCTGCTTTTTTTCCTCCTCCCTCTGTCAAAACCGAGGTGCTCCCAGATGGGGGACTTGAAATTTGACAGTGCTTCTTCTAGCTATACTAGCTCACGTGCTATGTTGTTATGAGTAATTACAAACATGATGGTAAGCACGCTGCACCAAGCAGAGGCGAAGTTTCACTGATACGTCACTCAATTATGTCCGTTTGCACCAAGGGGCAAACTCCGACTCAGAACAGTGAAGCTCGCTTCCTTGTTGCAAATAGTGTAATCCTCCCTTCATCCGCTAGGGGCTGGCTCCAAGAGCAAGCAAATCCCCATAGACTCCCATGTTAAAAACGCCAACTTCACAGCAGAAATAAACAGGTTTACAGCCTGGTTCAAAAAATCATTTTAGGTTTATTAGGTCAAGTTTACCTTCATGTCAACTGTGAGGGGGTGAATTTTTTTTATAACTCATTCGTTTAGATGTTATTTATTCTTCAAATTACACATAATTAAGGGCGTGTCCTTATGATTGACATGCGGCAGACCGGAAGCTCCACCTGCCGACCGGAGGCTCCTAGTTAGCTCCTTCTTTGCTCTTAATAAGGTCTCAGTTTGTTACAGAGTCGCACAACGGCGGTGTTTAGTCAGCGAATTGCAAGTCTAAGCATGTCTTACCTTAACCATGCCGCTTAGGGGGCTTATCTTTGTTAGCTCCTCTTAGTTTCGTGTTAGCTCAGTTAGCGTTTAGCCCACAGTACGTCAGCTGTCAATCATTTGCCCCGCGGCCGCGCTGTGCCCATTTTAGTATTTTCCTGGAGTGACGACGTACGTGACACGGCAAGATGGCGACGGTAAGACACGCCCAACTGGCTTCACATTTCTCTATTCAGAAGAGACCGGAAGCTACGTCCAGTAATTATATACAGTCTATGGTTTGCACGCAAAAACTTAATGAAACAATAAAGAGCTAAATAAGCAAATCCTGCACCCAACAGGTCGGTACAGGGTCGTGCTGAACCGAGAGCACTGTACCGAACATTCGACACAAATACACATGTTACAGCCCTAGTTGGAGCGTAAGATAATTTAAGACTGGAGTAAATTTAAGTCCCCACTTAAATTTACTCCAGCTTTTGCTCTCCTAAGGTCACAATATCTCCAGGGCTCTAAAGCAGCTTCTTGACTTGCGGACTCCACTGTTTCCCCCTGTGCCAGCTGTGCCCAACTTACTGTTGCCACACAGAGATCGTATTTGGCAACCCCCAATGGCGGCAAGTATTGGCTTTAGATGTGAACATAAAGCCACTGTCAAAACGGAAATGTCCTTTCATTCTGCAACCCTCCAAATGACTCGTGGAGGTACTTTTTTTAAAACAAATTATAGCTTTTCATAAAAATAAAAAGGGAAAGCTTTGCTTGGAAAAATGCTCCGGGGGGGTTCACTAAGGTTGCAGAGCGCACCCACGCTGTGAATGGCATTTTTTTTTGGTTTGTTTTTTTGTTTAAACTTGTGCCACGTTTTTGCCTTAAATATGTTTAAAAGCATGAAAGCATTCAAGTTTTTAATAATAACAGCATAAATTGGCCATGTTTAATTGTTTTATACACTGTATTGGTGTTAAATTTGTGTAAAATGGTAAAAACGGAATTCTCAAAAAATTTAAAACGGAAAAACACTGAAAACAGAATTTTAGAAAAAATAAAGCGGATTTCATAGGGCTCTACATATTAAACCTTTAAAGCATATACACTTGAACCATTCTCTCAACTACAAGAATATCACTATGTCCAAGTCACCTGTGACTCCCAATCCACCTGCTGAATGTGTTATTCATGAATATTTGCAGCTGTGTATTTTTGATTAATAATGATTAATCTTATTAGGAAATCAATGTTATGCTCTGGTCGCCTGGATAATGACACCACTGACCAACTATTAGATTCACCAGGGGGTTTCATTTCAGCAGATCCACCACAAGCTCCATTGGTGCATTATTAAAGGATCCACACCATGGGGCAATTTGCTTTAGAAACGGGCAGAAGACAGTAAGCTCTGTAGTGAAAATTTATTGCACGGTGTAACTCTTTCCTCTTTAGCCACAACACCGAGGCTTGACATTAACACCCATCAAATGCGAGTGAATTTCAGCAATGGCGGGTAACATGGCCACTCCAACTAGCCACTTTGGCAGGTTGAATTCTATTTACATTTTAATTGTAGTTTTCTCAAACGGCATCTGAAATAATAAACTAACTTAAATGTTAGACTAAAAGACAACAACTCCCATGAGCACTGCTTGCGCACAGTGTTTGCTCATTGGTCCATCTGTGGCTGATGTCACTAGAGGCGGTTCCTGTGAGGAGCGCAGTTGTGAAGCGAGGCGCTGATAGCTGAGATCGGCTTTCCAAAGGGAACTCCTAACTTTCCTTCTGCACGTCCGATCTTCCCAGTTATACCTGCAGCGCTTAGTTCATGTTCAACATGAGAAAGCACGAGTTGTCTGAATGTGGCTCAGAGTCAGACCGTGAAGCAGCAGTCTTTTCTGTTTTTAGTTTTCTCCCGAATGTGTCAAATCCAGATCCCTCATACAGCAGCTGTTTTAATGCTGGTTGTGGGCAGTGACGATGAAGATTTAACGTGTCGGACTCGAGCACTATGGGAAACATCATAACTAACAAGGATTAAGTGATTTTCCGCTGGTTTTCTTCACTGGGAGACGTGGTCTACCTGTGTGACGAGGCTGAGCCATGCCCAAAATGATTGCTGCAGGCTGGCGGACATCCGCCCAAGCTCCGGTGTGCTCATAGAGCCACACACATCAATGCAAGTTTGGGATGTAAACATCCTGAACGTGCATGGTAGCATTTTTTATAAACCATTCCGAAAGATGCAGCAATGTATTCACAAAGCTGCAGCATCCACTGTTACTGAGGAGTGAACACATGATGGATCCAATGTGAGCGCTTCGAGTGTCCAGCAGTAAAAGCACAATATATATCGAATCCATTATTATTATTATTATCATTATTATTATTAACCAGACAGCGACTGTAGGAGGAAGGCTGTGGGGATGAAAAGATTTAGCGGTCTCTTTAGTTTTGCTTTTTTCTTCTCTGTAGTTGCCTATTTAGTCTACTGCTGTAAATAAATAAGCTGTTTTCAGACGTGCATTGCGGAACATGAGCTGTAAAGTTCATCCGCTCTTTAAACGGACTCTTCTTTTCAGACATGCCGCTTTGTTGCGGACTTATCGCGTCCCAGCTGCTCTCAGACATCAGGAAATGTTGCGGAAATTCAGCACAGCCCCACTCCCTTCAACCCTGTCCGGAACATTTCCTTGTGCATTCAGCCAAAATGATGTGCCGTAACATTTCCGCTCTTATGACATGGGGTCCAGCCGGTACATGTCTGCGCTGCTCCGAGGTAAAAGAGCAGATCGAATGTCTGAATGCAGGCGTTATAAAGGGCAGAGTCTGCAATATTACCGCTTTCCAGTGCAAGTCTGAAAGGGGAGATACTGAAACAGGCAGGGATTCTTTTCAGATTTTTTCCAGTTCAGTTTTGTTATTACTTTGTACAGTACGCTGCATATTTTCATATAAAAGGAGCTTCACACAGAACCCTATCAGAGCTGAATGATTGATAATGACCTGGAGTGTTAAACATTTTATGTAGCATTCATATGAATGTGTACAAAAGTCATTTATGTTTAAAAAGTTTGTAAATCTAGTTTAAGTAAACTTTAGCAGGCCATAGTCTGCTTTAATCCTATTAAACATCTTTTCTCAACAACAAAATTGTGGCTAGTGAAAATGTTGAGTGGCTAGTAACTTTGGAAAACCACTGGCCACAGTGAGCAAAAAAGTTAATGTGAAGCCCTGCACAACACCCTGAGAATGTTCATCCTGATGCACCGTCCTGTTTTATGGGCTATTGCTCAGTATTTTATCGCTTGTTTTTAACTGCCGTCTCCTTGTAGCAGTTTGAGATTTGATTTCAAATGTAAAGTGTGTTACAAATAAAATCTATTATTATTTATTATTATATAAGTGCTCATGGGATCAGACTGCAGGCTGCTGTCCAAGGAGTTTGTTGAATTTTATTGATTAAAATAAACATATGTATATTCTGGTTAAAGTTCCCAACTTTATTATTTCTTGGTTTCATTCATTGTTTTGGCACTGTTTTGTTTCATCGTCTGTCTCATTTCTGTCTGAATCAAACTGCACGCGGCACTGTATTGATAATAAAGAACTTGAATCTGTGTTGAACTTTAATGGGCTTTTTTTTTTTTGTGTGTTTATCTAGCAAAGTAGGGCCAGCTGGTCCTTCCTTTCAATTTACAAGAAACTGACATTCACCAATCTAGAGGGATAGATACAAAAAATTTTGCAGTCTACAAACACCCATGAATCTAATGGAGGGTTTTCATAATAAAATAAATAAATAAATAAATAATGTAAATAACAATTTAAAGATTTGTGAGAAGATATTGGTGAATGAGCCCCACTGTTTTTAAAGACTTCTTAAGCTTTTTTGACTGCATGTACAGTAAAGAACCAACAAAGTATCAGAGTATAGTGACCATAATTGCTACATCGTGTATATTCAGTAAAAAAAAACAGAAGTGTCTCAAATCACTTATACTGTACACATGCACTCACAGACACCAACGGTATGCATATATACTGTACTATTGATCACATGATAAACCTAGAAGTAAAAGTCTGAGCTATAAAAAAATGAACGTGAGTTATCACTCAAGGTTATTTTCTGATACCCCTGAGGGTTCCTTCATGCCATAAAGACAATTAGTAGTCCTGAGTCATAGCTGGCTGGAAGCAGGAGTGTAGGAGTGAAAGCTTCTAAAAACAGCTGTAACAACACTCTAATGTGAGAGTGAAAGCTACAGTAGAATGTTAATTTCCCATTGTAAAACAAACAATGATCAGTGAAACACTGCAGGTAGAAAATGGAGACTTTCCAGTCAAGATCTGAATGGAAATTCATATGAAGTGCAACCGTATACAGTTAAAGCCATTAATATATTATACTTTACAGTAACCATATGTTGGTCTGGCTGCATAATGTTCAACTTCACACAGAAACTGTGGCATGCATTTTCTCAAACTGCAGCCATAGACTTACTGTAAGTCAAATGTCAAATCCTGAAACAATGTGCATAAACTGAGGAGGAAAAAAGGCAAGAGACAGACATTAACAGAAGCTAAATTTTGATATAACCAATAACATGTCGCGGGCTTTGGCGCAGAGGACCTGGGTTCAAATCCGCGTCACGACACACACACGACACCTTAACCCCCACCAACTGCTCCCCAGGCGCTTTAAGTAGCAGCCCACTGCTCTCTGATACTTCAGAGATGGGTGAAATGCAGAGCCCTAATTTCCCCTTGGGGATCATACAAGTAAATTTAAAAAAAAAAAAAAAAAAAGCCCATCTTAAATACTGCTTTTATTCTGATCATTGTGAAAAGTTGACCCCAAAAACCTGTCCAATCTCCGGCTGTATTTGAGATAATAAAAAAGTGCTCCACAGTCTTGCTCAGCATGAAGGTGAGTAGAAAATGAATGCACATCATTCTGTGGGTGTACTATTCCTTTAACATAAACCAGACTATTTCATGGTACTTACGCAGTTTCCATTCATCCACCAGTTTTATTTGCCTGCTCCAGTTCAGGACATGATGATTCTTTTCGATTTCTTATGATTAGTTTTTCTAATAGTCTCATTCAGTTTGGGAGCTATAAATAACTGCAGCTGTGCGTCATGGTTATGTGTAATGGCTGTGGAAGGCCTTGCAAAAATTACTTAAAAAAGCAAACGAGTAAGATTACTCTGATTTGGTGACGCGTGATTGGCTGGCTCATAGTTTTCTTTAAACTTGAAAAGGTATTCCAAGAAAAATGGCAAACCCTGATTCATGGACAGTGTCTCCCTAATTGCAAGTTTATTCTTTCATAATTCCAGCCTCTAGTCCCTTTAAATGAAGTTTTTTATGAGGAAATAACCCAGTAACATGCTTAAAAGCTCTTAAAAGTCCATTTTTTAGGATACGGCTCCTTTAAGTAATGGGCTGTAATACCTAGTTTGGTTATCTCGAAGCAACAAAAGCAGTTTATTTTTGTAGAATTTAGCAACAAAGATCATGATTTGGGTTAGAATAGACTCCTTTATTGTTTTAACATCTTTAGCTGAGGCCAGATGTGACTGATATTCTCCAGTATTCCCACGCTTGTGTGCGGTACTGCTAGATCAGGTGACTCTATGTGTGGCTGTTTATTCAATACCACATTTCTATCGCAATATCTATGACTCATAATTAAAACACCATCTTTTTTTTGGGACCCAGAGTGACATTTTCACTTCACAGCATAAAAAGACGACACGTTCTCACCTCTTTGACATAGTGCTGAGATTTAATTAGGAACATGTAAACATCCAACTGAAAAGACACTTCTGTATTGTCTTTCTTAGTTGTCTTGTGTGATTAGTTAAATCTGTTTTTTTAGAATGTTCCCATATGTCATCTTCTCACTCCTACGTCAAAACAACATGCACTTTTACTGTTCTCGCTCCCTCAGTGCTCTTCTCCAGTAGCCTGAGGTAACTTGTGGCATTTCTATGCTTTCTCAAAGGAAGCAAACGCCTCCCACCGCTTCTCTCAGTACTGCCCGTCTGTCCTTGATTATCCTTTCCTTGTGTCCTCACTTTATCCTTCCATGGGTATGAAGGCCCTGTTGTTCAGCAATAACAGCAAAAAGAAAAAAACCTTTGACTAGAAAAGTTGCAGTCTTCTTTATTTTTGTTTTACTTTAGAAACTTTGTTGAGAATGTAAAAATGGACACCTGCTGTTTTAATTAATTGTTTGTTTTTAAAAAATGCTCAACTAAAACAAGATTAAGAGCAATTCCACAAATGATAAACCTGTTTGCTTCTTAATTGTTACAATTTCCGCAGTGCAAATAAACACCAAGTGTATTTTGTCTCTATAAAATCTCTCCTCACATACATGTAGCCTATGTAATGATTTTTTTCTAGCTGTCTACAGATCAGTACACAATAATTTGTTCTCCAGGAATGAAGGACGAAATCTAATAATGGTTGCAGTGTAGAATGAAGGCAATGAAAGATGGTTGATTAAATTCTATGCATCCAGCGCTAAATTGTAGCACAGCATGTGCTCTTATGCATATCAGTCTATCTCTCCTTAGCATGTTGGAGCTGTTTTGGTGGCACAACAAGGATCAGCTGCATGTTAGGCAGGAAACCCCTGCATTTTCTGGTTCATCTGGGTAAATTACAGTGGCACAGTTGCACTCAGTGTGTGCTTTCACATTTCTGAGATGATAAAACTACTGAACTGACAAGAGTGCTGAGTTAACAGCTCTCTCTGTCCGTTGTTTAACAATTTAAAGAAGATGATCTCACTCTAGTTTTGCATTTGTTGCAACACTCAAACCTGTGAGAGTGTATGCTTTATTGTCCAGGTTAAGTCTAATTCCATCTGCAGGATTTTTGAGATAACATACTATCTTTTGTCATTTATGCTTGCTATTAGTTCTACATCCTATAAGTGAAAAACTGGAACTGCTGTTATATGACTGAGAGACATTTCTGGTAAGCAGAATTGTAAAGACGTGTGCTAAAATTTGATTTTTATTATTTTTTTTTTAATGCAGATTAAGCTTTTCTTTTGCTTTTCCAGTAAGTCGTTGTGACACCACTTTGTATGTTTGTTTGTTTGTTTGTTTTTTACCTTACACTAAATCTTTTCCAGTAAAAGTTCTTATACTTCAGCATCACCCATCTGTCAATAATTGATCAAGTACGGTATGATTAGGAATCAGACCTGCCAGATGAACAGCTTCATGATCAATCATATGACATTTCCCTGCTCTGATTGGCTCTAAATTTATCCAGTTGTATTTAAACTCCTGCTGAAAATGCTGTTTGTGCTTAAATATTACCACATCTGTAATGCCAGTTTAACATCAAGTGGAACTACTCAGCAATATATACTGTTTTCTGTGAGAACCATAAAGCCATGATGGGGTAGATCATAATTTGTTTGATTAATCTGTTGTTGAAAACTATGTGAAACAGTATGACCGCCCCTCGCTCGGTTTAACTAGAAAGAACTCTTTTCACCCTAATACTGTACTTGTTTTGAAGCAGAAGCCATCGGAAATAGACTTGTACAGTAAGTGATGATTGTGCCAGCCACAATGACACCGAGGAGCCTAGAGCTACAGCAAGCTCACTCAGAACGCAGCACAGTCTCTAATTAACTAATGAAATATTAACCACCTCTTCATTTTCCTCCCATTCTGTCTGCCCTTATGCTTTGCTCTCAGTTTTTATATTAATCACCCTATTTACACCATTTCTCAAAAATGTTTCATGTTCTTAATATATACAGCCATGGAAAAAATTAAGAGACCACCCGTGTCATCAAAATAATGGTTAGGCAATCGAGTACCAACTGTGGTGTGAATCATGTGACTCAAAGAGACAAAAGAAAATATAAAATGGCTAAAAGCTGTTTTTGGCAGTACAATGCCATAACTATTGATGTAAGAACCTAATAACCAAAATCACTTATCAAGGAAAGCATGAAAAATGGCTAGATATCAGTTCTTAAATTAAACTCTTATGAGCTAGTTTTGTTGTTGTCATTATATTGGTCTAGAAAAATGTACTTTTAGTAGAACCAGGTATTAAAATGACCAAGAAATACGGGAAAACAAGGGTGGTCTCTTAAATTTTTCTCTGACTATAGATAGTGTAAGCTCTCAGCGCATGTGCATTCTGTACTGCTATTTTCCATGATTTGAACTTAAAATCCCAATGTCATCACATTTAAGAATAAAATCAACTGAGGAAAGAAAATCTAATCCTAACTCTTGTTTATAAAACACGATGTGATCACCGAATGCCAGACTAACATACGCTTTGTAAATCCATGTGAGTGAAGGGATGGCTTTGGATTCGTAAAAGCATTTTTCTTCTAAGCCCCAAAAAAAGGCTTTTTCAAAAAGATGGAAAACAAAAACATAAAACGGAGAAAGTAAAAGTGTCACAATACAGGCACACAAAATATGCAGTACACAAAGGACGCCCACCTCACACCCCACCCCACACACACATACACACACTCTAAATGACAGCCTCTAGGTCTATGTGCTGCTGTGATATTGGCAGCTCGGCTCGGTGCCCATCAATAAAGCTCTGGAACAGGCCAGAGGGCCAAGACCCCATGCTGTTTTCCCAGGTGCCTGATCTATATTAAGGTGGGTTTCCAGACCAGCCAAGCCAGCAGGAGATGCACAGAAAGGCCAGATAAGGTAGCTTGAACAGTAGTTGGTCACCACCTGCCATGACTATTTCAAAGGAAAGCACTTATTTGCCACAAAAATACAAAAGAGCAAGCACATTAACACAGTTAATCTTAAATTTGGTAGTTTGGCTAAAAGGATGCAGTTGCTGCACAAAGTGATGTCTCGACTTTTCTGTCAAAAGTTAGTGTCTCAGAAGAAGTGATGTATTTTTCTTTTAAGCGCTTTCTTTCTTACAGTTTTGGAGTTACTTATAGTTATTAGCTAAAGCAAACTGAAAACAATGTATACATTCCTTGTAAAAAATGTTTACTGGGGCTTAATGAGGTATGTTCTGTACAGGAAAGCTAGAAAGAACATGCCATGCCAACACGGTTTTATTGTAACTGACCAGTGGCAGAATGGCCATCTGGAATACCGGGCATTTTCCTGATGGGCAAACATGTTCGTTTGGGCTGGTTCAAAAAACTCAGTAGATCAGTGGCCCAGCTGACAGTGAGCCAGCCCATTCACATTTTTAAGCTCCACCCCATTTCCCTGTGGTTCCAGTGCCTGAGTAAGTTATTCCAAATAGTCATTGAAAGAACTTTCTGTCCTGACCCTGCCAATGAAGCATGTTGATACATGGTGATCTGCCATGGAGCTCTACTGGTGATGTTTTTGTTTTTTTTGCTGTAGTTTACAGCTCTGTGTAAAGATACTCAGAGTTGATCAAATCAACACTCAGCAGCTGTGCTGGAACCAAAAACTCAGAGTTGCTCAGCTCAGAGTTATCCCAGAGTTACTTCTGGACTCAGAGTTAGTTGAACTTCCTTTCTGAATCAGGCCCCGGGTATACAGTACATGCACAGACATTTAGGTATTGCGGAGAAATCTGTACTATTGGATATCTGCTGTACCAAAGGATATCGGATCGTGTTGTGCTCATAATATCTTCAATTATTTAACAAATGCAGAAATCAGATAATGATCAAATTTTTGGAGTGCATGTAAACAGGCTCAATGTGTGTACAGCTAGCTAAGCTACAGTATACTTGATGTCTGTTGATCACCCGTGAAAGTTTGAAAGTGCAGAATATCTCAGTATCCGCTGTATCCGCAGTTTTGATCCAGGAAGGAGACGGTCGTAGTAAATTCAAACACTGCAAGGAATAGTTATGGATTAGTCTGTCATCAGCAAACAATCCAGGTCAACTGAAAGACAATAAAAAGTGGAACTATGAAGAAAAAGACTTTACCGGCGTAGTAAACAATGTTATAGAACCCATTTGATCAAATTTTTTCCACCCGGAGAGCGGGACGGGGTGACGCTCCTTGCCCCGACGGGACGCACCCGGCGGGATATGTGATCGACTCCTGGGGCAAATGGAAGATCATGTGTCTGTCGGTGCTGTCCATCGAGGACGTTGAAGATCTCTACCTATTTGGATTTATGATAGCCGGGTTCCTGCTGATTGGTGTGGGCATTTTCCTGGTTTATCGCAAAGTTGGAGGGCTGCTGGCAGCTACTGGCACGCTGCCTGACATTTGTGTGGGGATGAGCCGTGCTATTAACACTCAGACTCTGGCGTTGCATGAGATTCATCGCAAGCTAGATGCCATTCAGGCCCAGCTTGGCACGCTGGCTGCGGTTCCGAATCTCGTCCGCGAAGTGGGAACATCGGTGGAGCAGCTGGCACGGCTCCTGAAAATTGACCCCTGATTCGGCTGATTGATGCTGCCATGGAGACCTGTTACGGACTCAAGGCAGACACCACCACGTCTGACCTGTTTCAAAACATCTTCTGCTATCTGCTTTGGCGACCCTGAGGAGAGGCCTGTGTTTGGGTTAACACGGGCTGTCTCTGCAAACTCCCCGAGAAAGTTATGTGAATGGACTCTCAGCATCCCTCCCTGTTCCCTCCCCCGCACATCTCTCACGGGAAGTGGACCACCTGGCCAGCACCCCCAAGGCCACCATAACATCTGTGGACAGAGACTGGGTGAACTCAGGCGTTCACAGCCTATGCACACACACACACGCATCCACGGACTCACAAGATTCCTACACACACAATCCTAAGACTCACGCTTCCTTGCCCACTCTCTTTTCCCGCCATTCTGACAGTTTGGGCCTGGAGGGTGCCACGAGCGCCCCCGTCTGCTGTCTGGAGGGATTCCCTCCCTTCTGCCCACAGTGTGTCTTTCATGTTGTGATTGCCTTAGTTTGTGCTTCTATGTATTGGTGTGTCTTTTTTTTTGTCTCTAAGGTCTCCACCTGTGTACGTGGAGAGTTTAGAGACCTCTTTTTTTACCACCTACCCATCTTTCCTCATGTCACCGTTTTCTTTCTGCGAAGGTGCGCCCTGCGAGGGGCTGCTTGGCCACGGTCTGCCTGATCCTGTCTTGTTATGTTTTTGTTTTGTCTATGTGTCTTGGACGGGTTGTACTGAAACATGAATTTCCCCTCGGGGATCAATAAAGTATCTTTGATTTGATTTGATTTGATTTGTGCACGCTCCCGTGCCGGCTTGGCTGGTGGCTGCAGCTACACCACAGCACCAGTCGCAGCACTCACGAGTTTCGTTTCTTAATCTTGTCTCTAGTCCCTTTAAGCAATTGGTTCATATGCTAACTGTACATTGACTTAACTGTAAACGTAAATGGACTGACTGTCTTGAACGCTAGATTTGAGATGCAAATCATATCATATCCAGTCTGAATGCTGGCAATGATTCTGTAAGATGTGCACAGTTATTGCACTCCCTCAAGATGTTTTAGCACAGAATCAGTTCACTATGGTATCCAATAAAACCAACATTGGTAGCTCTGAGCACATTTGCCAATTTAGTCATCTGGTGATAGCAATTTCCCCTTGATCAAATTAGCTCTGGTCTTTTTGGTTGCTCATTTTTAAAAACATCATAAATGCAACAACAACTGCCTTACTTGCCATGCAAAATCCTTGACCCTGATTAATTTTCTCTGACAGTGGTCATAATGCTTTGGCTGTTTATTGTATATTTCTGGAATAGCACAAATCTGTCATATTATTCCTGTTATTACAACGGCATCAAATACCATTATTTGTCACAGTCACTGTGATAGCTTGAGATGCAAATAAAGTGTTAAAAATTAGTCAACAGGGTTTCAGACTAAACCATG
Organism: Atherinomorus stipes; assembly: GCA_023101725.1. Taxonomy (NCBI): domain Eukaryota; kingdom Metazoa; phylum Chordata; class Actinopteri; order Atheriniformes; family Atherinidae; genus Atherinomorus; species Atherinomorus stipes. The sequence continues at coordinate 14,123 of JALJCO010001726.1, read as the reverse complement.
TTTTCCTGTTGGTGTGTTACATTTAGTAGGATTTACTAGTATCTTGAAGCAATTTACTGTTGAATTAAACAATGTGAAGGCTTGACATACCTGGATGAGGTGTATCAAACTTGTGCAGTTTTATACAACAAGCCATTTTAAGACATGGGCACAGATTTTCAGGAGGAAGACTATTCCAGTCTTTTACAGGAGATATTGTTTTGTGCAAGCATATCACAGCAGACTGTTTTCTGTTGGCCTCTCCATTTGGAAAAACAGGGTAGGTGGTGCAGGTAACAGCTGTCTAGAGCACAGGAGTCAACAAGTGATGAAGAAATGAGCCTGTAGGAATTGCTGGGTTTTCTTTCTAACAAACTGAGAACAGCAAATAAAGCTCCCTGTTGTGATGATATGAATACTATGTGTATCTGTAAGTATCCACAATAGCAGGGAGCAATCAGAAAGCACACAGGCCCGCAGAAAGGTCTAACTAACCAATAAGTACATTACAGTGGCTACAAATAATACTGACCATTGCTGACAGGTTCATACATTTCCCACTGAAATTCCCCCAAATTTTTAGAAATCTGGGGGAAATCTTCCATCCTGCATGGAAAGCCATGCTCTGAGTACAGGCCTTCCACACATGTCACTGCTCCAGAACATTCCAAGATTTCACTGCATGTGAAAAGAGCAAAAACAAATTGAAAATGGCACCTCAAAATTCACTTTGTTTTCCTGATTGTTCCTCTCAGGCTACTTCAGTGGCACAGCTACAATACTAATTAACGCTATGTTGCACTGAGAAACATGGCAGGTGGATTGGTGACAATCTGGACAATGAACATGCAAAAGCATGTTTAGTTTAGAATAAATTTAAAAAAAAAAACTTGCCTCCCTTGAAATAACTGTTTGGTTAAAAAGTCAAATCAACCATGCAAAACTTCGTGCATGCTTTGACTTTTTTAATGATGTTGTTTCTTCTTCTATCACATTTAAAATATCCACACACTTGTTTCCTCCACATCTACAGTACTGTGAATGAATAAACTTCAGCAGGAAAGACCAAGAATCACAAACCACTGCATACATGTTTATTGCTATACTTCAGGATGCATTATTCATAATGTTGCACAAAGAAATGTACATTTTTTTCAGTTTTAGTGAATAAACTGCATCTTTAATTTGGTGTCAATTGAAATTTAATACAGTCAGGATGTGTATTTTACATCACAGACCTTTTAGCAGCTCCCTAGAAGGCATTGTATGCTAATTTCCGCTAAGAACATCCTGACGATTAATCTAACCAAAAAGAAGTCTTCCCTAAAGCATATTCCATTAGGAAAAGCACATTTTCTTTTCTAGTTCTAATTAGATTTTAGCAAACTAAGTCAAAAGAACAAGCAAAGCAGCCCAAAGATCCAACAAGCACTCAGCACAAGTTCTCCATTTAGACTGAATAAACCAGATACGCACAAAAACATTTGAATTTCTAAACATGAATATTTACACTTTACACTTCAAAATTTGCAGTGATCTTAAAATTATATCTTGACAGAAAAATCCATGTGGTTCTAATGTTGCATCTAATCTAATTATCTGTCAACAGCATATATTATTTATACGGTCCGACAAACACATTTATTCAAAGTGTACGTACACACATAACCTTATCTAGCTCATATAAAGGGCATCTGTAAAGGCTCAAGAAAACAACAGGGGCACTTAATTGCCCATCTGAACATCTGGCATCTTCCTGGTAAAATTAATTAGCAGTGGTCATGGTTCTTGAGTTGAATCAATCACTTCAAACAGTGCAGATGTGAATGCTGTAGCGTATGCCATTTCCTCTCCTTGTCCTAAAATGATCCACTCTGTTCATCATTTCCACATCCTTCTTTTTCCTTAGAAATCTGGCATGTACAGTTTATAGTCAAGTCAAGTCAACTTTATTGTCAATCAAACTATGTAAGGATACATAGAAGATTGAAATTTCATTTCTCTAAAACCTCCATTGTGCGGTATTGTACGTACACACATAACCTTATCTAGCTCATATAAAGGGCATCTGTAAAGACTCAAGAAAACAACAGGGGCACTCTGGTTGCAGAGATAAAGTTTTTTGCAAACCTTTGTTGGATCTGTGGCAAGCTAGAAACAACTGAGCAAGCTAGGCAACAAGACAATACAGGGGTTTTCAGGACACAGAGTTTATTACAGGTGAAAAAGCCCCTGCTGAATACTTCAGGGATACTGCCTTCCTCGAGATTAATTCTTAAAATGAGAAAGCTGTAAGGAAGAAAAGAAGCATATGTTCCCTTCTTATACTGGATCCCTTTTTTTAAAGTTAAAAAAAAAAAAAAAAAATTACAGTAAAGTAGAATAGGATCCACCTCAATTGATCCTTTCATAACATTGAATGAGTAGATAGAAAATATGCCATAGTAGTTTTTATAAGAAGTGTCCATTACACCATTTGTACATTAAGTAGTCGTCTACAATTTGATTTCATAACAATGATATCAGCCTCAACACACATTCTCACTTTTCTACCACAATATCTGAGATTCATTTAGTTGTTGTTTAAATGCAAATGTAACAGTTTGTACTGTTGCTGTACAGAATGGAGAAGAAACTTCAGTTTCTCCAGTTATTTATCAATGACAGAGACTTTTAGTCATGTTGTTCATGGCTGATCATGTCGTTTGTACCCTTTCTCAAGGTTTCTGGTTTGGTCAATGCGTATCCAGTAAAACCACACTTTACTGTGTTTGACTTGTCCACTCTTTCACTCACTCACTCAATCACTGTATAGTGCTTTCTGTATACTCATTAGGTGATGGAGAAGGCAGCTGCTGATGCATTGCACACACTGCCTAAATCCAGTGGTGCTGCATAACTATGAGCTGGTACTTCTGCATGCCACTTAAACAAAAGCAGGCAAAGGTCCCCAAATTTGAAGTGGTGGTGCTGTTTTGTTTAATGATACAATATTAATTATTATTTCTCTTTACAACACTGACACCATTTATAACATAAAACGTCTCAACTATGACATAGTTGAGATCAGGGGCAGACAATTTTGAGTTCTCCTCTGTTTATCCCACTTCTCAAGTATGGTTCAAATAGTTATCTCAACTCAGCCTCCTTTGTCGTAGTGATGTCTTTTCTCTTTTTTAGCTCACCTCTTGCTCCTAAGGAACCCTTAGGAGAAGTAATTCAGAAACAAATGATCACAGAATGATACCATTATGAGAAGCTCAGACTGATCTCAGAGAAGAGACTGAGCCAAAAATGAGCAGCAGATTATTCCTATGGGTGTAACTGTTATCATATAGTTACCGCCCATAAAATTAAAAGGATTATGTAAAAAAAAATATAAGAACTTTTGGTGCATAACTTTTCAGAGCCACTCTGGACTCTTTGTTGTAGCATGCATGCTAATATATAGTATACAAGTGAGCTGGTTTACAAACCCTTAAAGATTTAATGCTTAAAGTGACAAACTTGCATCTCAAACATGGCTCCTGATTTTACTAGTAAGTACTTTATGGCCTAGAGGTCAAAGGAATATGAATTGCTCACAAGGCATTGCCAGCTGGTTAAAAAAAAAAAAGATAATAACAAGCTGTGAATGCTAGCACTTGCTAGCTGGTAGGGCTAACTGGTAGGGCCAGCTCCTAACACCAAGTATTTGGACCAATATAATGTGCAGCTTCTGTACACGACTTTTAATGTATCATATAATGAGTTTGTAGTGCACTAGACAGGGCATGAAAAGTCTAAGTTAAACTTTTAAACAGCACTACTACTAGTACTACTACACTATAGACTACTATACAGTGAACAAGTGGTAAATTCAAACAGCTTAGTTAGGAAGTTATGTAGATATAAATCCAAAGGGATTTAAGATTTAACCAAATCAAAGAATTTGATTTGCTTAAATTCAACTTATGAGGTCAGAGAATGACCTCATAACAGTTCAGCCACCCATGTTCATCAGGTTACATGGTCATCTTGTGACAGCTCCTTTTCTCCTTCTTTTCAAAGAGCACACCTGGAAGTGATCAAATCTACCTTTCATCACCAGAGGTTGATAACATCAGCCTTCAGAGGAGCCATGCTGACACTGGACAAATCATCCACAGGTGCATAGCTGACACTGGATCTGTCTCTGGCTGTTTTTGTGCAGAGCAACAAACACAGAAGTACAAAAAACCAAAAAGAACAAACACCCCCACACAGACACTTACAGGGGCAAACCTCTGACAGCTAAAGGGATCCCTTCCAGTAGCAGGTGTGATATAACCACACCTGTTACCTGTCCAGTATCCCTTAAACTTAAACAAGATAAGAGATATAATGCATTTTTTTCCTTTTTTTAAAACTTTGATTAATCAAAAGTAGCCTGATATCATTATTTATCCTTAGATCTTGTTTTCTGTCAAATAATTCCTGTTTACAGTGAAAAAATGAAGGGAACCTTAAAAAATGTAAACAAAAAATATAAACTTCATACACAATGGGCTTAATTTATGAATTCCAAATTGAGGAAAAAGCTCATTCTCACACATTACAGCTCAACTGAAGATTGCTTTTGGAGCAAAATGGAATACAAAAGACTGTCTCAATTATAAGAAGGACCTCTGCTTAGTTTTTTTTTTTTTTTTTTTTTTTTAAGATTATGTATAAAATGCATTCAAAACATGTGATCTTAGTTAGGTGATATTTGTCCTGTAAATGTACTGGAAACCATCATCTTGATGATGTCATCCACAACTTTTTGCCTGTTTGATAAACAGCATCTACAAGTTGTATGTCTACTCAATGTCTTGTCCCTTTAGAAACACACACTGAGTTACTGTGATGAGTTAAACACTTCATATTAGGGTTCCATCTGTTGGAACTTGTACTACCACAGGTGGGCGGGAGAGATAGACTATTTAGCTCTTGCTTTTTCACAAATGCCAAATATTACAAGCCAAAACAAACAAATAGACCAATTTTTCGCAACTAATTTGTTTCATTTGTTAGGAAAACACGCCATAGGAGGGTGATAAGAGAGGAGTTTCTAAAATGAAGCAGAAGCACTCCACTAAGTCATTGACAACTGCTGGAATGAAAACGACCCCTGAGGCATGATAAATAAAAGCTACTGTGCACATGCTCCCATGAGTCATACTACTGGACTTACTAACAAAGAATAACGTCAGTGTGAATTGACCATGGCAGACCTTTGCACATTAAATGACATTTACAAGAGCATTAGATTTTAACTTGACTTTCATTTCATCATCAGATTTGTGTTGTTACTGTCTGTGGTATTTAAGGCTAACCAAAAATAAAGTTAGAAACCTGATCCAGTGAAACTCTATGATAATCAATTTCAAATACAAATCTGTATTTATTTATTTATTTATTTTCTAAATGCACATTACTGCATTAGTAATGTAAATGACATAAGTAAATGACATTTACACTTTATCTGCCATGGCCTTAATCTAACATCATTGATCTGAAAAGAGAAAAAAATAAATAAAATAAAATATGAAAGAAAACCAAGCAATCTACACATAATGATCAGGAAGAATTCCTCTTTTATTTTGGATGGCTAACATACAGAGCGGTTTTGTTTATTATCTTACATAATAAATGAATATATTAATTTAATCTTATATGATTACTTTAACTTCGGTTTTTTTCTCTCCTACTCTGTTCTATGGGTGATATCTGACTTTTGTATATGATGGGTGTGGATATTTCTGTAAACAGAGGGTATGACTATTACATGTCTATATCATCCAATATCCAATAGTTATTTGATTATGCATTTGAAACAATGTAGATTTCGCCTTTAACAGTGTCTGTGGACTTGCTACTACACTATATGTACTTCTCAGTATATTTTTTATCAAGAGCCAACATGCAGAAAAATACAAACCAAACTAAATTTGTTCATACGATAACCATGGTGGAGCAATAGGTTCAGTACCTTCTACATAAAAAAAATCATTTTATTTTACTGTATGGGACTGATTTTAAGGTTTTATTGTCTATTAATGATGGACTAGCTTCTTTGGATCTTTCCAACTTTTTTTTCTGACTTGTATGACTGCTCCTTCTAGCCAAGAGAACCTAACTGCAGTTACAATGACCGACATGGGTGCCGCCATACATCCAATCCATACAGGAAGTCTCATGCGGAAATGAGTTAAATACCGCCAAGAGTAACTATCTGCGGCTTGCAAACAGATGTGTAGTGTAGTCGGGTGGTTAGGGTTAGGAGAAGGGTCAGGGTTAGGGCTATATTTTAGTAAGTTACATGAGAAAGAAACTTCCGATTGGGACTTCCGGCGTGGATTGGGTATATGGCGACGTACCGTGACTGAAGTTGGGTCCCTCTCCTTCTAGCTGGTCCAAAGCCAGAGCTGGTACTCTGGGAATAATAGGCCTCAGCATCATATAGCCCAGATATTATGGAAGCAACTTCTGTTGCATGCTTGGCCACAACATTGCTGTGTCTTGTCTTAAAAGAAATTCTTTGCTTCATGGTTTTTGATTATTTGAGAAACATTTTTCTATTATTCTTATTGTTTTTCTTTATGGATTGTTTTCAAAGTTGTTTCTTACTGACATCTTTGTCATCAAAGATTTCACTGACTTTTGTCAACAGCTTTTTAAACTGTGTTTCATAAATATGCTTGACTTGAATACACTTGACTTTTCAGGTGCTAACTTAGCTTAGCCTCGGAAAATTGCCCCAGTTTCCCAGCACTTTTACTCCTCAGTAAGACTCACACGAACAGTTAGGGAAAGTAACAGATCTAATTCTTGTTCAAGGCCTACCTGCTATTTATGAGAAAAAAATGCACACTCCAAACATCCTCTCAGTTTTTTCTCAGTCAAGCTACATGGTATTAGCTAACTTAATAAGTTGAGCATCATAGCCCACACAGCAGTCGGTGAAAATTACTCAACAAAGGAGTGTTTTTCCTTTTGATCTGTTGAAGTTATGTGAGCCTGACTCAAAGGAATTTTGTTTATTCACTTTTCTGCCCATTTCAAAAGGAACTGCGTTGAACACCAAACTAGGTTTAAAAAAGAAAGCCTACAGACTGCCAACAGACACACTACTGAGGGTTCATTCTCGCTGTCATTTACCCCATCTGTCTCCTTTGCAGCCCTGTTTTTCATTTGTTTTAAATATTAGTTAGTAGTTGGTTATGTTCCCTGCAAACAGGGCCAGGGAAAATCAGCAGCAGCAGCATATGGTCAGTCCTGTATGTGCACATCTGTGCCTTCAATTCTAGTCATGTAGTCAGTAAATCACTCCTGTAGGTTTCATTAAAGGTAACCTGCATGGATGAAATAATGGCTCTGCACTCTGAATTTAAGCCACGTCTTTACAAAAGCATTTCCACATGGTGTATCAGGTATTAGTCCAGATGTTCATTGATAAAATGACAGCTGTCAAAATCACCCCACTTCATGCCATTAAAATATTTAGGACACTCTTTAGCTCAGACGAATGATTCTATTTTTTAATATCTGTCAGAACAAAGGGATGGTATGAAATTCTAAAGAAATATACATAATATTTGTCAAAAGTTCATTTCTATCAAGTTAACTTAGATTTCACTCAAACAGGGAAATCATTGCAGTTGGCTTTGATGAAATCTGTTTACCTCTTCGATGGCGAGACCTGTAACCCTTTCAGAAGCCTCCCTGGGGAAGCAGTGATGGAGCTTTGACTCTCCTGACAGAGGCAAAGGAAAGTCCTGTTCTCTGGGGTTACAGCAAAAAGACATTACTGGTGTTGTAGGCTGAACACCCTTCAACTAGGAAGATCATTTCTCAGTCTCTTTTTTTTTTTTGTTCTGTTTTTTGGTTGTTTTTTTTTTTTGGGGGGGGGGGGGGGGGGGTTGCTCTTTCTTTTCTTTTTCTTTTGCTGCTGGAGTATGTTAACTCAACTGAGAAGCAAATTACCATCTTTCCTGAGCTTGCACTTAAAGTTTTATCCTGTAAATGTAATATTTCTGTAGAGAACTGGTTAGCTGTAAATGTTGACAAAGAAAGCTCTTGATTTTTTTTTTGTTTGTTTTGTTTTTGTTTTGTTGGTGCTATAATGCAGAGTCGGTCCTCATGCATCAGTGACATACTGAAAAACACCACAATGTCAGAGGTTACATCTTTTCTGTTCTGTTGGCTCACTTTTGGATAGAAGGCATAGGTGCTCAATGTACCATGGCCTTATGTACTTCTTCGTGGTTGCCTGAAGATTTAACACAAATATGACTTTTATATCTCTTAATCTTCCTGGCTGATTGTCTCCTTGGCCTGATATGATGTGGAAGACCATCAGGCAGCTGATTCTGCTTGATGGAGCATTTCTCACAGTTGAGCTTAGAGCCAGCTGATGCACATTGCATAACCTTTTTCTGGATGGCTGTCATCTTCTTCAACTGCAGCGCCATACCACAGAATGCCATTTATAAACACCTCAATGCCTTCTTGCTACCAGAGGGTCTCTATAATCTTCCTTTTAAAAGATTTCAGGTACCATTATACCAAAAAAATGAGCCCTTTAAAGATGTTTCTGCCAAATGCTGCAATAAAGGTTGTGAGCTTGCAAGTGTCTGGATGCAGTGGCATCTGGGAAAACCCACTCTGCTTCAAGTTTAGGAAAAAAAAAATCATTGTACATTATATAGCTGTGATCTCATCAACAGTGTGAAAAAAGCACTTTATGTATCTTTTACCGCTTTAATCGGCTTTTTGAGGGGGCACAGATTCCAGCTTTACCAGTGCTCTTTTTCCACAGATGTACACCAGTCAGTATGTTGGCTCCCTCTTTTGATGTCGCTGTTACTCTCTGTCTTCTGATGCTTGTTTACACCGACTGTGGCCATGGATGACGTATGCTGTTGGTGAATAGCTTTTCCGCTTATCAGCGACAGTGCAATGGCTTTGCCCTCTGTAGCTCTCCACGCAGGCTTTTCAGAGAAATGTCTGTGTCCTTTTGGCAGATGATTGAGTTCTAAGTCTCTTCACTAATAATGTTCACATTCTCCCCGGTGTCATTTTTAAATTCAACTGGTGTGGTGTCCACAATCATGGATGACCCCACTGTTTTGTTCACAGCTGCCAAGAAAGATGGCTGCAGCTGCTCTGGTTGACCTCTTCACAGCTCTCTTATTTCTGCACATCTGTTCCGGTGTTCAACCTTTTTGCACGTGTTACATGTTGATTTCTTGGCTACGCCGTTTTCATCCTTGTTGTGTTTGCTTTCCCACATTCTCCACATGCTTCACTATTTCCTCCTATTGGCTCACTGTGATCTTTGGTGAATTTGAGTGGCTTCAAGCACTACGTGAGCAGCGCCTCCTGGCATGCTCACTTTTTGAAGCAACCTCTTCAGACTGGCTGACAGTCTTTATGGTCAGTGCCAGTGTCAGGTCTTTTGTTTGTTGCAAAATATCCTTTAAATATCCTTATCAAGTATTCCAAAAAAATGTCAACCTTATAAAAGTGCCAGCTCTCCTCCCCTGTCTTTCCATACTCTGACAGAACCAGGCATGTTTAGTTTCTTCTTGGGACACTACTGTATTCCTCAAATTTAGCAACCACTCTGTCAAAGTAATTACTGATTCCTACTTTGGTAAAAGTAGGAATCAGTGTGCTGTCTACCTTATACTCCTTTCCCACTGGCCAAAAAGCCTATTTAAACCTATGAACAATTGGGTTTTAGTGGCAGTGGGAATGGCTCACTGACCCGCGTCAACCTGCATCAAATGACGCGGCAAGCGACGCGGGTAAAAATGACCTTCAAGCGGCTCGGCTCCGACTGGCATGCAGTGGGAACACCAGACCAGGGTTGAGCCGCGAATTTACGTGATGACATTGGGCTGTAGGTGGCTACATTGTGACATCACACCAGTTGCGTATCATATCAAGTACCAAAACAACTCTGCTTCGGCCATAAATTCACGTTGCCTGCATTCCATCTGCATAAGAAAATCATCTTCTGGTTTTCTTTCATTTTGAGGGCGAACAAAGGTGCAACAAGAAAGCACGTTGACTACAGCCTGATTCGCTCTCCATTGTTTACTTTCCTGATTTCTGTCACAACACGCAGCGGTGGGGACAGAGGCCACCCAGCTTGCCACCAGGTGATCAGACGCATTTGTATAACCTGCTTGAACGCGTTAATTTCAGTGGGAAAGTGGCTTTAGAGGCAATTCTGAATTTGACTCAATACTGCCTCAAATCCAGCCACTCTAAGTTTGTCAAATGACAATTGAACTCACCCATCAGACCTCATGCACTACCATCCACTTCTGACACCATAACTGACAGCAAGCAAGGCTTATTTTGTTTTTGTCAGCTTTAATGCAGAGATTCAGTCCTCAGGCATCAGTAACATGTACCAGAGAACAACATCACATAAGGTATTGTATGTCTTTTCTGTCTCTAGGTGCACTATATCACAGAAGGCGATATTTGCAGCTGCACATTTGAGTACTTTGTATCATGATAGTGGCCTGGAAGTCTGAGAATTGAAATCAATGGAGTGACAAAACTACTACTAAATGAAAGTCTGGTCTCAAGCATATGAAAAAAATCATTCGAATATGTAAATAATTAGCTGGTGTAGAGACATTGTGGTGGGATTTGTAAAGGACCATGGGAGCAAGCAAGCTTCTCTAACAATGACTTGATCCTGCTGCAAGCAGTACTGATGACACACTTCTGTCAAAAGTTGTACATTTTACATGCTCTTCTCTCAGAACAAAAGAGAAATCAAGTTACTGTATAGGCCTACTCTAGTTTTTGCAGCCAGTTAGGCATGCTTTTTCCCAGCACATTTACGTACAGGAAGTGGGGGTGTCTTTCAATTATATCAGAGCTGCTAGAAAATCAGGCAGGAGGATGAAGACATTGAAGTCATATTTGTCTTCATAGTGTGTTCCAATTGACTCAGACCTTGTTTTTCTGTGGTAATTTTCTGAGGAAGTGACGTCATGAACTCGTTTTTCCGAGATATGAGCTGTAACCGATTCCAATGATTTGCAGAGGAACCTGAGATTGTAGATTTAAAGATGGCGGCATCCAGCTAGCCTCATGAGACCATCCTGATCTCGCGAGCTTCAGGTTTTCACTCACATATCAGTCTGGCTACTTTCCGTTGAAGAGAATTTGGAGCAGTTCACCAAACGAACGTCCAATCAGCGTTGGCTTTGAGGTGGGTTGAGGTGTGACAGTTCAGTCTAAACAACATGGCGGCTTCAGTGGATGAAACTAGCATCAGCGTGGCTATCGCTCAAGATTTATCGGAATTACTGCCAACATATATCTTGGATGCTGAGCTGTTGAGCCATTGCCGGCAGCAGCAAGAGTAGCCTGGCTTGTGGTTGTGTTTTCGTCATTGCTTTGTTAGTACGTCGTATGCTTCGTTGATCTGATTGGTTGATTTGGCCCATCTATCACCAACATAGGTAGTGATAGCCTTATCCAATCAGCTAACCAGTATTTTCGCCCCTTCCCAAAACTACTCTAACGGATGATTCCCAGATTGATATGTGGGAGCAAATCCATCTGGCAGAGTCAGGTTAGCATAATATATGTTCTGTTTAAAAGTTTCTAGTGTAACAGCACCGAGTTGTTGTTATTGAATTTTACAGTCTCATGGTAGAGATGGGTACCGTTCATATTTGTTTATTCATTTGAATTAATACAGTACCAACTTCTGGCATCTGTGAGTTAGTACCTATACCAATTGGTACCAGTTTCCTGTACTTTTGTGTATGTTTATATGGCAATAACAGATTTATTTCTCATTCTCAACATACCTAACTTTTAACTAACATATTAAAGCAAAATCCAACTACTTTTATTCTATATGGTGTTACAGCCCTCTGGTACACAGAGGGAAACTTAATGATGGAATAATTTAAAGACAAAAAAGACTGTTGCAGCATTTTGCACAGAGGTAGGATGGAAGCTGTGAGCCTCCTGCGCGCAGTGACCATCCCAGCTTAATAACTTGGTGCCAGGGCCGGCTTTGCCGACAGGCGACACAGGCAACCGCCTGGGGCGCCATCCCCTGGACGGGGCGCAAAAAATGCAGAATTAAAAAAAAAAAAAAAAAAAAGTTAATTACGAAAGTTAATTAATGTTATGTAGCCTTTATATTATGGAATAGACTATACATACTGTAGCTACTCGAAATTTCTCTCCAAAAGACATCAAAATAAAACCTCAAATCAGATCTGGCTGCATGATCAGCTCCTACTGACACTTGCTTTCACCGTGAAAGGTGACGTAGGCCTACATGACGTAATTACTGTGGAGGAACGGAGGTCGTGTTGTGTTTCAACTTTTCTATGATTGAATAATGCAAAGAATCTTTCCAAAAGAGCAGCTTTCCAAAAGTGAAGGAAGGAGGAGGAAGAAAAACGTCCGTAAGCAGAGGTATGTGGACTGAGGCTGAGCTGGTCGCCCGGTGTGGGAAAGAGAGAGGGAGAGGGGGGTGGAGGGGGGCGAATCTCACGTCGCGGTTTATAATGACAGACGTCAACAACTTATCAAAACGCTGAGAATCGTTGTAAAGTAAAGGAAAGAGTTCTCAAAGGTATGTACTTTCCCCAACATTAAAGCTTGTTTAGCTCGTCATGTGTTTGAGGCTAGCTAAGCTAACATGAAGCAGTACCATGCTGCTGCTGCTGCTGTGGGAGACGTTCAATTTCATATTGTAGTACAGTAATGCTCACAGCACAGCTGCTGATAACTGATGTTGTTTAACAGGCTACTGGAGGCCATTAAGTTTTAGTCTGTGTGCTGCAGCTACAGGTTGTCCTCTAGCTTCCAGTTGCAAGTAAATCTGCATCTGTCCACATTCACAGAAAGTCCTGCAGATGTCTCTAGAACAGGTCTGCAACCTGGACAATCCAAAGACATTTTTCAGACTCAATCCAGTGATAAAAGTTGTTTAGAGCTGCAATTTTTTCATGTCCTTTTGAAAAAAAGGCTGCTTATAATAATAATAATAATTATTATTATTATTATTTTTTTAAATAAATACTTACTCTTTAAAACATGCTGTAATTTTAAAGAACTCAGGTTTATTTTTACATTTAGATTTTTAAAAAAAGAACTTGCAGAAAGAGGATAGATACATTTTCTTCAAACAGATTTTCTACAGAGGGACTCAACTGTATAAAAAAATCTATCTAAATAAAAATGTGGATATTTGTGGGATATAATGTGAAATGGGAAAACCCCTAATTTTCAAGCTAATTACAAGAGAGATAGATTTAAACATATTACAGGGACTTTTAGTGTCGTTATGTTGTGGAAATGAGAAAAAAAAAGCCAAAATCTATTATTAAAAACATTGTGTATATACATGGGTATTTATTAGTTGGTTGTTTTAGTCAAAGTTATTGAGAGATATTGTGGAAGGTCCAAAGAGCCACTTGCAGCTGTGGAGCTGCAGGTTGCAGACTCCTGCTCAGAAGCTGCTGCAGAGGTGGAGTTATTAGTTGATTTTATTATTAAATTATTGCTGAAGGTTTCAGTTAATCTTAGTTACTAATAACAGTATAGAGCATAGATAAGGTTCATCTATACAATGTCTACTACATGAAAGAAGGACACAGACTGGATGCAGGTGTAACTGTGGATGTTGTCTGAGTCCAGCTACCATCAGCAGCTGCTGACTTTAGTCATTATTTTTATTATTATTATTATTATTATTAGTCATTATTACAGCAGCAGTCGTGTTTCAGTGAGACCAAACCAGACACAATGATGTAATCCTACCAGAGAATCACAACTCTGCAACAATATTCACATCAGACACATGCAGCTTATACTGCTCTGTTCATCTATAACAGGGGGGTCCCAGAGGGGGTCCTTGAGGGCTGCTGTTACTTTTTCTCTGCTTCAACACACCTGACTGATACTGAATGGATCCTACAGCCTATGAAGTTCTTGGTAATTGGAGTCAGGTGTGTTGGAGCCATTATGCATAGAAAACCTGCAGGATTGTGGCCCTCGAGGACCAGAACTGGACACCCCTGATCAGGAATCACGGATGCCAGGACAGGGGGGCACCAAACTATAACCTTGCCTGGGGCACCAAA
>JALJCO010001725.1:0-25164 GCA_023101725.1 Atherinomorus stipes | reverse complement strand
CTTTTCAGAACCTTTAGTCTGGACATTAGTTGATTTATGGCAGTAGTTTTAATGTTGGTCCATCCTATTTTCTATTCTTATTTATTAGAAATTCATGTCACATGGAAGCTGGAGTCTATCCCAGCATATGAGCAGGTGAGAGGCAGGCTTGAACTGGACAGGTCACCAGATCCATCCACAGTAGTTTTAGTCAAGAAAGTTAAATTAGTTTTTAAGCAACCCTTACCGATTTTGCATTTCAGAGAGCAGCAGAAATTATTTGAATGTCAACAGTCAAGTCCCACTCCAAAGACCCCCCCCCTTTCCCTCCTCCACCTAATGAGGCAGCAAAGGTCCGTGAGGCAGGTCCCTCAGCCAATCTAGGCGTGGGCCCCACTGTATGGATTGGTTGAAGTTTTCCCCGACAATTCAGAGATTGGAATGATATTTTATTTTGATTAATGGTGGGTCTGTCTTGTATTTCAGAGTTTCATGACTTCATTCATGTCATTTTTCCCTATTATAAACTTAGTGTAACAATGCAACATCGGTAAGGGTTTTGTTTAATTGAAGAAGCTTGTTTTGGCTGACCCATCCAGACCTCTAGAATTCTGGACTGGACCAGAACCTTCAGAGACAAAGTAAGTGAAATGCCTAATGAAGGGGTCAGCATCATGATTCCAGGCTTGTTGCCACTTAGCAGCTAAATGCTGGACACATCTACTTGAGCTGTAAATGAGAAACCTGCTCAGTTATCCAGGTTCTAAAATCTGTTTTAGTTCATGTAGAAGTGACTGATCTGACAGCAGAGGACCTGGTCAGAGACTTCTGTATTTAGTTTCAGACAAAACCAGGATCTCTGCATCGTGGATTGAACCCAAAGTTGAATTAATTCTTCATTCCTGAACTGAAGGTGCCAGTTTTTTAGGTAGACCAGTAAAGACGCCGTAACAATAATCAAGCCAACTGAAGATAAACGCATGGACGGGATTTTCCAAGTTTCACTGAGACATCAGATCTTTCATCCTTGAGAATGAAGGAATCCACGATGAATTTTGAATCATGAATTCAGAACCATGAAGGTTCCTGATCTCCAGTCTGAAAAGGATTTCTTGGTTTCAACTCATCATCACTGGTTCCTGTCTTCATTCTGTCTCGTCTTCATCAGTTAAAATGTTGATCAGTTTAATGTGACAGAGAACGTCCTGATCAGGCCCAATCAGAGGAACTCAGAGGGTCAGAAGCCTCCAAAGTTCCTGATCTGTGTGGAAAGTTCCTGCAGAGGAAACGTGTCCTCTGATGTCAGTCAGCTAGAAAAGCTGTAATCTGATCTAAGAGGACTGATCCAAACATGAAAGCTTCTGATTCTCTGCAGCAGTTTGTGTTCAGAGCTTCTTCAGGTTTTCATCAGAGAATTTCTCCCAGATTGATGTGAAATGAATGACAACATGTTTGTGTTTGCAGACGTTTTTACAACAGAAGAACAGAGACTCCAGAACCCGACTGTCTGTCTATGAAAAGTGACCGATCACTACCATTGTACCCAGACTTCAGCATTGGACCTGGACCTCCAGATTTACGGTAAGAGAAGTGAAACAGAGGTTTCAGGATGTTTGAGCTTCATGTAGTCTCTGGAACTGATGTTCCTTTAATGAATATTTATGTATAAACCAGTGAAAGGTCCTGTGGACAAGGTCAGTACTTTTGTCTGTTCATCAAAAAATATCTGAAGATTTAATCGTCCAACAGAAAACTTCCAGACTTCAGTGACAGACCCTCAGACTCACATTAAGAGAAGTGAACCAGACTTTTCAGAACCTTTAGTCTGGACATTAGTTGATTTATGGCAGTAGTTTTAATGTTGGTCCATCTATTTTCTATTCTTATTTATTAGAAATTCATGTCACATGGAAGCTGGAGTCTATCCCAGCATATGAGCAGGTGAGGAGGCAGGTAGACCTGGACAGGTCACCAGTCCATCACAGTAGTTTTAGTCAGAAAGTTAAATTAGTTTTAAGCAACTTGCCACGTTTGCATTTCAGAGAGCAGCAAGGTATTTGAATATCAACAGTCAGTCTCACTCCAAAGACCCCCCCCCCCCCACTTTCCCTCCTCCTCTAATGAGGCAGCAAAGGTCTGACAGGCAGGTCCCTCAGCCAATCCTAGGTGTGGGCCCCACTGCATGGATTAGTTGAGTTTTCCCTGAAAATCTAGAGATTGGAATGATATTTTTATTTTGATTAATGGTGGGTCTGTCTTGTATTTCAGGTTTGCATGACTTCATTCATATCATTTTTCCCTATTATAAACTTAATGTAACAATGCAACATCGGTAAGGGTTTTGTTTAATTGAAGAAGCTTGTTTTGGCTGACCCATCCAGACCTCTAGGAATTCTGGACTGGACCAGAACCTTCAGAGACAAAGTAAGTGAAATGCTAATGAAGGGGTCAGTATCATACGATTGAAAAGCTTGTTGCCATAGCAACTAAATGCTGGACACATCTACTTGAGCTGTAAATGAGAAACCTGCTCAGTTATCCAGATTCTAAAATCTGTTTTAGTTCATGTAGAAGTGACTGATCTGACATTAAAGGACCTGGTCAGAGACTTCTGTATTTAGTTTCAGACAAAACCAGGATCTCTGCATCGTGGATTAAACCCAAAGTTGAATTAGTTCTTCATTCCTGAGCTGAAGGTACCGGTTTTTAGGTAGACCAGTAAAGACGCCGTAACAATAATCAAACCAACTGAAGATAATCGCATGGACGAGTTTTTCCAAGTTTCACTGAGACATCAGATCTTTCATACTTGAGAATGAAGGAATCCACGATGAATTTTGAATCATGAATTCAGAACCATGAAGGTTCCTGATCTCCAGTCTGAAAAGGATTTCTGGTTTCAACTCATCATCACTGGTTCCTGTCTTCATTCTGTCTCGTCTTCATCAGTTCAAATGTTTAGCTGTGATCAGTTTAATGTCACAGAGAGAACGTCCTGATCAGGCCCAATCAGAGGAACTCAAAAGGTCAGAAGCCTCCGGGTTCCTGATCTGTGTGTAAAGTTCCTGCAGAGGAAACGTGTCCTCTGATGTCAGTCAGCTAGAAAAGCTGTAATCTGATCTAAGAGGACTGATCCAAACATGAAAGCTTCTGATTCTCTGCAGCAGTTTGTGCGTTCAGAAAAGGGCTGGAAAGTTAGAAAATGAACGGAAACCAACATTTAGAACAATTTACTGACATAAGCAAGATTACATCAATATTTTCAAATAATTTTAGAAATAATCAGTAAGTGACCATATATAAACTGTGTGCTTCCTTTCACTTATTTTTAAGGTGCTATACCTGATTTTCCACATTATCGAACCATGAGCGAGGGAAACAGTGTAGTTTGAACTGTAAGCCCAGCCCCCCTAACTGTTTCTCCCAGTGAGAAACGCTCCTTCTCTTCATTTTCTCTCTTCCCACTCGACATGCATGAAGTCACGTGCACAATATCATACTCGTGCACAAAGAAACTCTCCAGAGAAAACTTGGATCTTCCAGTGAATTCACTATTATTATATACGGTAGACCAGCTGAGGCAGCGCCAGCACCAGAGGACACGTGAAATGTTGCTAAGAAGAAAGTTATTGAACAGATACCTGTCCAGGGCGGACTTCCAGTCCACATTCAGTCCGAGGCGTCCAGCTGCTCTCTACCTTCAGTACAATCCACAGAGATTTACACGAACTTTTTTCCTTCTTTGGTCTCCTGCATTTCAAGTCTTTCCCCTCAGTTTTGATCCTTTCAGTCTGTTTTGCTGCGGTAACGCGACTTTCCCTTCGGTAGACGCCATGCGGTTCTGTTTACAAGTGTTGCTGTGCACACGCGAGGAGTGGTGCTCCTCCTTAGGAAAACACTGAGTGGCTGTTTGGGAACCGAGACTTATGTAGAATGTGTTAAGTTTAAATACAGTAATTGTGTTTTGATTTCATACTGTGCTTGTTGCATGGTGATCGCTTATATGTACTCTTATTGTGAAGGGAGAGGAAGTAGGTTTGCTTTGGGGGTGATGTTATTGTTACCGTAGAAGAAGAGGGCAGAAAAAGATGGCGCTGTGATTTAAGTTGATATCGATCCATAAACGTGTTTTCTTAAGTGTAACAGAATGAACTGCATTGGCATGAGGAGAGCGTCACGCCAGCGTTAGAAACCTAAACTAAAAAGGCCTGGATTCATGCATATACGCAATCAATGAGTGATTTATTTTTGATGAAATGACCTCGTTTAACACATATTATACCGTGTAGAAAGCATTTTTTCTTAGAGAGATCAAAATAAAATCAGGTACAGGGCCTTTGACATCACTATGTGCTGCTCTTCTATCAAGAAAGTATTTGCAACAACTACATCTAGTAAGCTTTGAGGATTAAAAACAAAGCAATACTGAAATATTTGTCAATTAATCCTAATGGACTTCATAGGGCTTCGAAAGGGTACATGGCATTTTGCAATGCATTGTGGGATTTACAGGCAAGAGTTTCAGTTTATACAGCGTCGTGCTGCGACACACAGACTCAAACGTGGATAAATGGATCGAATCAAAGAGAATGTTGCAGTTGCATGGCTGACTGCCGTGTCACTCTCCCGCCTCCTTTCTCTCTGTTTAAATCTGGCGTTATCTGCAGCTTTCACCTCCGTGTGTCCGAGATGTACTGACAATGCTCAGTCTGGATGGGTTTCATTCATTTCATACGCAGGTCTCCCGAAAAGACACACTCGCCCGTTATTACTTTATTTATAGTCAACATGAACTCTCAAAGTCAATCTTCTATGATTGAGGATGTTTATGATATAAACTCAAAAGTAATCTATAAGTGGAAGAAAGAGAGAGTAAGAGGGTGTCTGCTTTTACTTTGTGCCCTCAGCTAGCTTGGCTACATTTAGCAGCCATCTAAATGCTGCGTGTGAAACAGCTTAACACTACTAACACCACAACACACTAGCAACACAGAACAGAACTTACCGATTCTGAAAATGCCGTGAACACACCTGCATGTGTCAGGTGATGGCATTCAAAGTGATATTTGGTCATCTCACGGCTGCTTTGTTAGCTCACATATCCGAGTTCCCTTGCTTCCACATTGGAAGTGAGAAAAATCTCACATCATCGTCTGTTTTCTTTTACCGGAGCGATCGTGTGAGCGATTGTGGCAGTTAATGACCCAGCATGATTTCACCATATCTTTAACTTGTAAATGAAAATAAAAAGAACGAGGGCACCATAAACAAATTTGACAATTGACAGTAAAACCCACAATGCATTGCAGTTTTTCCAGCCCACTATGTCACCCTTTTAGGCCCTGTTGTGCTTTTGATTTGAAGTCATATTGGCCAGCCCTAGTTCAGAGCTTCTTTAACGGTTTTCAGAGAATTTCTCCCTGACTGATGTGATATGAATGACAACATGTTTGTGTTTGCAGAGGTTTGTACTACAGAAGAACAGAGACTCCAGAACCGACTGTCAGTCTATGAAGAGTCACTAGTCCATGGAAACACCTCCAAACCTCAGTGATGGACCTGGACCTTCAGAATCACAGTAAGAAAAATGAAAGAGGTTTACACAAAAAATGCGCAGAAAATCTGTGCATAAGAACGGGTGATAAATAAGGGCCCTGGTCAGAGAGACCACCTCAGGTCCTTGTTGAAGTCAGAGCTTCCATCAGGCTGGTCATAGATTCCATATCCAGAAAGATGTGATGAAATCAAGGTTCCTATGTGAACCTGATGTCCACTAAGCTGACCAGATGATGGATGGATCATTGATCCGCTGTCAGTTACTGATGATCTGAAGGGTTCTTCATCAGCCCAAAGCTTTCGGTTGGTTTCAGTTAGACATCAACTTCTTGTGTCTGATCATTTTTCAGTGTTTTAACATCCAGCTCTGTGATCTTTGCTCAGAAACAGCTGAACTCTGTCAGAGGTTGACCCCAGTCCAGAACTTTTACTGGATCAAGACGTATTTCCTGGTTTCCTCCTTCAGTCTCTGGTCTTTCCAGAGGAACTCAGAAGCAGAAGCCTCCAGAGTTCCTGGTCTGTGTGTAAAGTTCTCACAGAGGAAACGTGTCCTCTGATGTCAGTCAGCTAGAAAAGCTGTAATCTGATCTAAGAGGACTGATCCAAACATGTAAGCTTGGATTCTCTGCAGCAGTTTGTGCGTTCAGAAAAGGGCTGGAAAGTTAGAAAATGAATGGAAGCCAACATTTAGAACAATTTACTGACATAAGCAAGATTACATCAATATTTTAAATAATTTTAGAAATAAACTGTAAGTGACCATATATAGTTGAACTGTGCGTGCTTCCTTTCACTTATTTTTAAGGCGCTATACCTGATTTTCCACATTTTCGAACCATGAGCGAGGGGAACAGTGTAGTTTGAACTGTAAGCTCCCGTCTCTAACTGTTTCTCCCAGTGACAAACGTCTTTCCTCGTCTTTTCTCTCTTCCCACTCAACATGCATGAAATTACGTGCACAATATCATACTCCTGCACAAAGAAACTCTCCAGAGAAAACTTGGATCTTCCAGTGAATTCACTATGTATTATATACGGTAGACCAGCTGAGGCAGCACCAGCACCCGAGGACACGTGAAATGTTGCTAAGAAGAAAGTTATTGAACAGATGCCTGTCCAGGCGGACTTCCAGTCCACATTCAGTCTGAGGCGTCCAGCTGCTCTCTACCTTCAGTACAATCCACCAAGATTTACACAAACTTTATTTCTTCCTTGGTCTCCTGCATTTCAAGTCTTTCTCCTCAGTTTTGATCCTTTCTGTCTGTTTTGCTGCGGTATCGCGACTTTCCCTTCGGTAGACGCCATGTGGTTCTGCTTTACAAGTACAAGCGTGCACGCGCGATGGGAGGGTGTTCCTCCTTAGGAAAACACTGAGTGGCTGTTTGGGAACCGAAACTTGTGTAGAATGAACCGCATTGGCTTGAGGAAAGCGTCACGCCAGCGTTAGAAACCAAAACTAAAAAGGCCTGGATTCATGCATATACGCAATAAATGAGTGATTTATTTTTATGAAATGACCTCGTTGAACACATTTTTTATACCGTGTAGAAAGCATTTTTCTGTAGAGAGATCAAAATAAAATCAGGTATACAGGGTCCCTTTCAGTTTACCATGTGCTGCTCTTCTATCGGGAAAGTATTTGCAACAACTACTTTTTAGTTAGCTTTGAGGATTGGGGAAACAAAGCAATACTGAAATACTTGTCAATTAATCCTAATGGACTTCATAGGGCTCGAATGGGTACATGGCATTTTGCAATGCATTGTGGGATTTACAGGCAAGAGTTTCAGTTTATACAGCGTCGTGCTGCGACACACAGACTCAAACGCGGATAAATGGATCGAATCAAAGAGAATGTTGCAGTTGCATGGCTGACTGCCGTGTCACTCTCCCGCCTCCTTTCTCTCTGTTTAAATCTGGCGTTATCTGCAGCTTTCACCTCCGTGTGCCCGAGATGTACTGACAATGCTCAGTCTCGACGGGTTTCATTCATTTCATACGCAGGTCTCCCCATAAGATACACTCCCGCCTGTTAATATTTTATTTATAGTCAACATGAACTCTCAAAGTCAATCTTCTATGATTGAGGATGTTTATGATATAAACTCAAAAGTAATCTATATATGGAGGAAAGAGAGTAAGAGGGTGTTTGCTTTTACTTTGTGCCCTCAGCTAGCTTGGCTACAGCTAGCAGCCAGCTAAATGCTGCGTGTGAAACAGCATAACACTACTAACACCACAACACACTAGTAACAGAACAGAACTTACCGGTCTGAAAATGCCGTGAACACACCTGCATGTGTCAGGTGATGGCGTTCAAAGTGATATTTGGTCATCTCACGGCTGCTTTGTTAGCTCACATATCAGAGGTCCCTGGCTTTGCTTCCACATTGGAAGTGAGAAAAATCTCACATCATCGTCTGTTTTTTTCTTTTTACTGGAGCGATCGTGTGAACGATTGTGGCAGTTAATGACCCAGCACGATTTCACCATGTCTTTAACTTGTAAATGAAAATAAAAAGAACGAGGGCAGCATAAACAAACTTGACAATTGACCGTAAAACCCACAATGCATTGCAGTTTTTCCAGCCCACTATGTCACCCTTTTGAGCCCTGTTGTGCTTTTGATTTGAGGTCATATTGGCCAGCCCTAGTTCAGAGCTTCTTTAACGGTTTTCAGAGAAATTCTCCCTGACTGATGTGATATGAATGACAACATGTTTGTGTTTGCAGAGGTTTGTACTACAGAAGAACAGAGACTCCAGAACCCGACTGTCAGTCTATGAAGAGTCACTGGTCCATGGAAACACCTCCAAACCTCAGTGATGGACCTGGACCTTCAGAATCACAGTTAGAAAAGTGAAAGAGGTTTGCACAAAATACGTAGAAAATCTGTGCATAAGAGCGGGTGATAAATGAGGGCCCTGGTCCAGAGAGACCACCTCAGGTCCTGGTTGAAGTCAGAGCCTGCATCAGGCTGGTCATAAGTTCCATGTCAGAAAGATGAGGTGAAATCCAGGTTCTCTCAAGCCTGCTGCTCTCTGACTGACCAGATGATGGATGGATCATTGATCTACTGTCAGTTACTGATGATCTGAAGGTTCTTCATCAGCCCAAAGCTTTCGGTTGGTTTCAGTCAGACATCAACACTTGTGTCTGATCATTTCAGTGTTTTAACATCCAGCTCTGTGATCTTTGCTCAGAAACAGCTGAACTCTGTCAGAGTTTGACCACAGTCCAGGAGACTTTACAGGATCAAGACGTATTTCCTGGTTCCTCCTTCAGTCTCTGGTCATTCCAGAGGGACTCCAGAAGCAGAAGCCTCCAGAGTTCCTGATCTGTGTGTAAAGTTCCTACAGAGAAACGTGTCCTCTGATGTCAGTCAGCTAGAAAAGCTGTAATCTGATCTAAGAGGACTGATCCAAACATGAAAGCTTCTGATTCTCTGCAGCAGTTTGTAGTGTTCAGAAAAGGGCTGGAAAGTTAGAAAATGAATGGAAACCAACATTTAGAACAATTAACTGACATAAGCAAGATTAGCACCAATAATATTTTAAATAATTTTAGAAATAATCAGTAAGTGACCATATATAGTTGAACTGTGCGTGCTTCCTTTCACTTATTTTTAAGGTGCTATACCTGATTTTCCTACATTTTCGAACCATGAGCGAGGGGAACAGTGTAGTTTGAACTGTAAGCCCCGCCCCCTAACTGTTTCTCCCAGTTAGAAACGCTCCCTTCTCTTCTTTTTCTCTCTCCCCACTCGACATGTTCTAAATTACGTGCACAATATCATACTCGTGCACAAAGAAACTCTCCAGAGAAAACTTGGCTCTTTCCAGTGAATTCACTATACATTATATACGGTAGACCAGCTGAGGCAGCACCAGCACCAGAGGACACAGGCTGGAATGTTGCCAAGAAGAAAGTTATTGAACAGATGCCTGTCCAGGCGGACTTCCAGTCCACATTCAGTCCGAGGCGTCCAGCTGCTCTCTACCTTCAGTACAATCCACTCGAGATTTACACGAACTTTTTTTCCTTCTTTGGTCTCCTGCATTTCAAGTCTTTCTCCTCCTCAGTTTTGATCCTTTCAGTCTGTTTTGCTGCGGTACTTTCCCTTCGGTAGACGCCATGCGGTTCTGTTTACAAGTGCTGCCGTGCACACGCTTTGCGGGAGGGTGCCCTCCTTAGGAAAACACTGAGTGGCTGATTGGGAACTGAAACTTATGTGAGAATGAACCGCATTGGCATGAGGAGAGCGTCACGCCCAGCGTTAGAAACCTAAACTAAAAAGGAAGGCCTGGATTCATGCATATACACAATCAATGAGTGATTTATTCTTATGAAATGACCTCGTTTACCACATATATTATACCGTAGAAAGCATTTTTCTTAGAGAGTATCTAAAATAAAATCAGGTACATAGGCCTTTGACATCACTATGTGCTGCTCTTCTATGAAGAAAATATTTGCAACAACTACCATCTAGTAAGCTTTGAGGATTAAACAAAACAATACTGAAATAACGTTGTCAATTAATCCTAATGGACTTCATAGGGTCTAGAAGGGCACATGGTATGCAGCAATGCATTGTGGGATTTACAGGCAAGAGTTTCAGTTTATACAGCGTGTCATGGATACACCCACAGACTCAAACGTGGATAAATGGATCGAATCAAAGAGAATGTTGCAGTTGCATGGCTTGACTGCCGTGTCACTCTCCCGCCTCCTTTGTCTCTGTTTAAATCTGGCGTTATCTGCAGCTTTCACCTCCGTGTGTCCGAGATGTACTGACAATGCTCAGTCTGGATGGGTTTCATTCATTTCATACGCAGGTCTCCCGAAAAGACACACTCGCCCGTTATTACTTTATTTACAGTCAACATGAACTCTCAAAGTCAATCTTCTATGATTGAGGATGTTTTTGATATAAACTCAAAAGTAATCTATAAGTGGAGGAAAGAGAGTAAGAGGGTGTCTGCTTTTACTTTGTGCCCTCAGCTAGCTTGGCTACAGCTAGCAGCCAGCTAAATGCTGCGTGTGAAACAGCATAACACTACTAACACCACAACACACTAGTAAACAGAACAGAACTTACCGGTCTGAAAATGCCGTGAACACACCTGCATGTGTCAGGTGATGGCATTCAAAGTGATATCTGGTCATCTCACGGCTGCTTTGTTAGCTCACATATCAGAGGTCCCTGGCTTTGCTTCCACATTGGAAGTGAGAAAAATCTCACATCATCATCTGTTTTTTTCTTTTACTGGAGCGATCGTGTGAACGATTGTGGCAGTTAATGACCCAGCACGATTTCACCATGTCTTTAACTTGTAAATGAAAATAAAAAGAACGAGGGCAGCATAAACAAACTTGACAATTGACCATAAAACCCACAATGCATTGCAGTTTTTCCAGCCCACTATGTCACCCTTTTGAGCCCTGTTGTGCTTTTGATTTGAGGTCATATTGGCCAGCCCTAGTTCAGAGCTTCTTTAACGGTTTTCAGAGAATTTCTCCCTGACTGATGTGATATGAATGACAACATGTTTGTGTTTGCAGAGGTTTGTACTACAGAAGAACAGAGACTCCAGAACCCGACTGTCAGTCTATGAAGAGTCACTGGTCCATGGAAAGACCTCCAAACCTCAGCGATGGACCTGGACCTTCAGAATCACAGTAAGAAAAATGAAAGAGGTTTGCACAAAATACGTAGAAAATCTGTGCATAAGAACGGGTGATAAATGAGGGCCCTGGTCCAGAGAGACCACCTCAGGTCCTGGTTGAAGTCAGAGCTGCATCAGGCTGGTCATAGATTCCATGTCAGAAAGATGTGATGAAATCAAGGTTCTCTGAACCTGCTGCTCACTGACTGACCAGATGATGGATGGATCATTGATCTGCTGTCAGTTACTGATGATCTGAAGGTTCTTCATCAGCCCAAAGCTTTCGGTTGGTTTCAGTCAGACATCAACACTTGTGTCTGATCATTTCAGTGTTTTAACATCCAGCTCTGTGATCTTTGCTCAGAAACAGCTGAACTCTGTCAGAGTTTGACCACAGTCCAGAACTTTTACTGGATCAAGACGTATTTCCTGGTTCCTCCTTCAGTCTCTGGTCTTTCCAGAGGGACTCAGAAGCAGAAGCCTCCAGAGTTCCTGATCTGTGTGTAAAGTTCCTACAGAGGAAACGTGTCCTCTGATGTCAGTCAGCTAGAAAAGCTGTAATCTGATCTAAGAGGACTGATCCAAACATGAAAGCTTCTGATTCTCTGCAGCAGTTTGTGCGTTCAGAAAAGGGCTGGAAAGTTAGAAAATGAACGGAAACCAACATTTAGAACAATTAATTGATGTAATCTTGCTTACGATCAATTATTTTAAATAGTTTTAGAAATAATCAGTAGGTGACCATATATAAACTGTGAGCTTCCTTTCACTTATTTAAAAATCACTATGTGCTGCTCTTATATCATGAAAGTATTTGCAACAACTACTTTTCGTTTAGCTTGAGAATTAAAAACAAAACAATATCCGAGGTCCCTGGCTTTGCTTCCACATTGGAAGTGAGAAAAATCTCACACCGTCGTTTGTTTTTTCCTTTACCGGAACGATCGTGTGAATGATTGTGGCAGTTAATGACCCAGCACGATTTCACCATGTCTTTAAAGGCCCTGTACCTGCTTTCATTTTAATCTCTTTCAGAGAAATGCTTTCTACACGGTATAGTATGTGTTAAAAGAGGTAATTTCATCAAAATAAATCACTTATTGATTGCGTATATGCATGAATCCAGGCCTTTTTAGTTTAGGTTTCTAAGGATGGCGTGACGCTCTCCTCATGCTAATGTGGTTCATTCTACATTATTTTCGGTTTTCTATCAGCCACTCACAGCGTTTTTTACCGAGAAGCGCCCTCCTCTCTCACGTGCATGACAGCACTTGTAAACAGAACCACATGGCGTCTGCCGAAGGGAAAGTGGCGATACCGCAGCAAAACAGCCTGTAAGCATCAAAACTTAGGAGGAGAGAGGCTTGAAACGCATGAGAGACCAAAGAAGGAATAAAGTTCGTGTTCTCGGTGGGTTGTACTGAAGGTAGAGAGCAGCTGGACGCCTCGGACTGAATGTGGACTCGAAGTCCGCCTGGACAGGTATCTGTTCTATAACTTTCTTCTTAGCAACATTTCATGTGTCCTCTGGTGCTGGCGCTTCCTCTGCTGGTCCACCGTATATAATACATAGTGATATTTACACCGTAGCACGACAAAGCTTTACATCACTGCTTCTCGAAGGGGCTGGTTAGAAACTTTATCAGGCTGTCATGTTGTAACGTCGCCTATAACATCATAACTCGTCATAACTGTGCATCTGTTTACATAACTGGAGTTATGGTAAACTACCGATTATGATAGAAAATGTCATTTAGCTAATCCGCAGCCATTTACTGCAACCAAAACAGTAGTTTCACTGGAAGATGCAAGTTTTTCTGGAGAGTTTCTTTGTGCACGAGTATGAAACGTGCACGTTATTTCGTGCATGTTGAGTGGGAGGAGAAAAAAACGAGAGTAGGAGCGTTTCTCACTGGGAGAAATGGTTGGGGGCGGGGCTTACAGTTCAAACTACACTGTTCACCTCGCTCACGGTTCGCAAATGTGCTAAGTCAGGTATAGCGCCTTTAACTTGTAAATGAAGAGAAAAAGAACGAGAGCAGCATCGTGCATGCAGTCAGGGTAAACAAACTTGACGGTTGACCGTAAAACCCACAATGCATTGCAGTTTTCCCAGCCCATTACATCACACCTTTTGATCCCTGTTGTGATTTTCATTTGAGGTCATATTGGCCAGCCCTAGTTCAGAGCGTCTTTAATGGTTTTTAGAGAATTTCTCCCTGACTGATGAATGTCAACATGTTTGTGTTTGCAGAGGTTTGTACTACAGAAGAACAGAGACTCCAGAACCCGACTGTCAGTCTATGAAGAGTCACTGGTCCATGGAAAGACCTCCAAACCTCAGTGATGGACCTGGACCTTCAAAATCACAGTAGGAAAAGTGAAACTCCAGAGCTGCTCGTCAACCTGCTGTTTACAAGCAGGGGTCTATTGCATAAAACTAGGACTCCGTGATCCGGGATTTAAAACTTAGCTGGGCTCATTCAATCCACAACATGGCCATCCAGGCTTAGTTGGTTGCTCAAACCGCAAGCCACGATAAGTAGACACGGATTGCTCAAGCCAGGTGAAACCTATCTTGGATAAGTGCGCGCTCACGGCTTCCTCATACAGACCCTTGCGATCAACCACAGAGTGACTGGTCTAACATGGCAACCAGATCAGCGCGTCTCTCTCTGACGGAACAGGAAATCCTCCAGGAAGCGTACGAGGCGGTGAAGGATGAAAATAAAAGAGAAAGGAAACACCGCCGCTGTCATAAAACAAGGAGAAAAAGCAGCAAAGTATCGCGGACCGCCTGAATGCGCAAATATGGTGCGCAAATACACATTCACTCCGCTGAAACCAACAATTACAATCACAATCTACATAGTTAATTAACACCGAAAATATGTTGCACTGATTAGGAATAAAATTGTTGAAATTGCATGTGAAGATGTTTCTTCAAGTTTGCTCCTTTGTGTCATCATCACATGTAGGCTATGGAAGTTAGTGTGTGTGTATGTATATCGACCTATCCACCGTATGTAGGCCTACTGTAAACATGCATTTTCTGTAAATATACACAAATAAATATATAAATATATAAAACTTAAAAAAAATTCTTTATATTTCTCTCTCTCTCTGTGTATATGTATATATGTGTATATATATATGTATATATATATATATATATATATATATATATATGTATGTATGTGTATATATATATATATATATATATATATAAAATATATATCACTAACAAAAAAGATAGGTATTCAACTTTTGGTTACAATTTAAGGGAAATTAAAAAAGATCTGATATCACTGATATTATATCATGAATTGTTTGACATTTAAGTAGAATTATGATGTGGTAATGTCTTCATCTCAAACAATTTATTGAAAGAAGTCCAGTCTAACATCAGACTATGCCAGAGGCTCCCGAACTTTTTCTGCAGGGTCCCCTTTGCATTGGCAATTATAATGTCAGCCTCCCCGATGCCCCCCAATGCGTTTTGTTGAGTCATCGTCATTTGTTAATTAGTACTTTTTACCTTTTAACTCTCCTCCATATCAACCATTAGGCTACCTTTTGTATTCTGTCATAATAGAAATAATTTCTCTGTCTTAAATGTCCTGACTTTGTATCCACTGTATTAAGTTCCCAACTGAATTTTCTGAAATTATGCTTTACCTGCACTGGCAGAGGAACTTGTGTTCATTTAAAGGCCTCCTTCCACTGAAAACCCGTTGAACTTGCTCCTTCTGAAATACGGAGGGTTTCCCCTTGTTTACTTACACATGCTGACTTGCTAGCGTTGCGTTCCCCCAGTCGGCTGTGCTTTCTCATCAGAGAAACAATACGAAGAAAAGAGCGAATCGGGAACAGCCTTGCACTTCTACGTCACATTGCAAAGAGCGTATCCCACGTGGGGTTTCTATCTGTCCATTGGAAGGCAGGTAACCCTCCACTACACACTAGAAGTAAAGACAGCACGACTGCAGCTTCGGAGTTGAGAAGCTAATTAGCTAACTGTTTGTTAGCATGATGGAACAAACTTGTTTGTCGGCTCTATTTCCTGTCTGTAACAAAATAAGAGCGGAGGGCGGAGCTTCCTTCATACGCTGATGGGAGGCAGCCAATCAGACGGAAATTCATGAGAAGGACCTGGAAAAGCCTGCCGTTGGACCACAAGCCTCTCTTCTAGTATACAAATACAGCTGGATACAAAGCATACCAGAAGGTTTTTTTAAACAGAAACGATGCAGAATGCATTCAATAATAATGGAGAACACAGAAATATTAATGAAATGACCATGGAAGTACAACTTTAAACTAATTTAGCCTGTTATGTGTGTGCAGGCCTGGAAGGCTGTTGCATCCATTTATTCAGTTAATTAGTTACCTTCGTCAACGAGGTAATATTTTTGGTAGTTTTGGTTTGTTTGTCTGTCAGCAACTTTATGAAAAAGTTCTGGACGGATTGACCTGAAATGTCCACCAGCCATGGGCCCCAGCCCAAGGACAAACCTATTAAATTTTGGTGGTGATCTGGATCACCTTCTGGATCCAGGAAGTTTTTGAAGGATTCTATAATGTACCAGGTACGTTCTGAACTGTGAGCCTTCCAGTTTAAACTTTATAAACAGAAACAAAATTTAATAAAAGACACGTAGCAATAAAAGTTTAGTTGTGAATCAGAATATGAGGGGGTATGAGCGGCTGGTGGAGGTCTGTGCTAATGTGACAAGTTGAAATATAAGCTGTGGTTACAGAAATATCCCACTGTTAATTAATGCAAGAAACAAAGGATGCTTGATTAACTCATTAAGTAATTCATGATTTATGATTAAAAAGGGTTAAAAAGGTTAAAATGTTTAGTTACAAAAAGCACTCTTAGTTAAAACTCATTTTCTTAAAAAGAATAAATAACATGATGTTTTCAAATCATTTGTTAAATTGATTTCAGATGGTTAAAAGTATATTTAAGTTGTATTTTCAGTGTACTGCTATGTGGCCTATTAGTCTGTGAT
This sequence comes from Atherinomorus stipes, assembly GCA_023101725.1. NCBI lineage: Eukaryota > Metazoa > Chordata > Actinopteri > Atheriniformes > Atherinidae > Atherinomorus > Atherinomorus stipes. The sequence continues at coordinate 8,942 of JALJCO010001725.1, read as the reverse complement.
CTGGGATCGATTGCTTTTGCCTGCAGCCACTCACGTTAGAGGAGTCAGTGGCGTTTTCCTCATTCGAGTAAACTCCCTCGCAAAGGAAACACCACCTGATCACTCTCGTGATTATTTCTTCTTTATTTATCAGGTATGTAACGTTGTTGCTTTACTGAATGAAACTATAACACTTATAAACTTGTTTTCATGCTGTTAAGAGTGTTTCAGTACTGAAAATGCATTATATTGTTTGCTGTGAGAAAGAGAAAGTGTACTGCTCCGGCCAGCGGGCGCGTTAGCATTTGCCTCGTGACTTAGCCACGTTAGCTCAGACACACGATGGTCACGCTGTCATTGCTAAATACTGTGTGAATATAAAAGGTATCTGACACTTACTATGCAATGTTTAGACAATGTTTCATGTGTTTTCTTAATGTTTTATCGGCAAACAAGGTGTTGTAGTTGCTGCTTTATTATTTAGATGGTATCCGAGAAACCATATGGATGTAATGGATATGAGGCCTTCTAGCACGTGTGTTAGCGATGTTTTTCTGTGTTAGCCAGACTACTGCAGATGCACCGAGTGGTTCTAATGTTGCTGTGAAAGCAAATGGAAGTAATGATATGCTGTACACTTGTTTATATTGTGTTTAAATAACAATTTATTAATTTTGTGAAAGTTTTGATATAAATAGGAAATTGTGCATTTGTCAGTAACCAAGCAGATATTAATATTTTCTGGGAAAGATGATATATTTTTGCAAATAGGGTATGTATCCCACTGCAACTTACCTGTTGTAAAGTTTTGTTAATGTATGTTTTTATAACTGATTCGAGTAAACTCCCTCGCTAAGGAAACACCACCTGATCACTCTCGTGATTATTTCTTCTTTATTTATCAGCCCCCCCTATCCAGGGGCGCAACATTTTGGAGGCACCGCTGGGATGGCTCTTCCGATGCCCGGTACCCACAGCCTGGTGACCGAAGTCCGATGCAGCTAAATCCCCCCACATCCTAACCCAGGAAGGTGTTGCTGTGCGACGAGAGCTTGAAGTTGGTGGTTGAGTACCGTCACCTGAGGCCAGCAAGAGATCATCAGGAGCATTAAAGACCGTCCAGTTCAGAGCTAAGTCCTGTGCAGACCAATCCAGTTAACAATGACAGCCATGGAAACATTACAAGAAGAAGTAGTAGGAGAACTACATACCCTGACAAGAGAAAATTTACTTTCAGTTTGTGATTTTCTTCTCATATCTGGGGACCAAAGAGCAAATGTTGAAAAGAAATCACGCATTTCCCTCCTGACTCATATAATGAAGTACCTCGAAAGGGAGGAAGTGACTGAGTTAGAGGATGGTGGCATGTCCATATTTTTGCAGCTGAAAGACAAAATTGCAGACTTGACCACTGAGGTTGGGGATGAAGTACTGCAAGATGATGGTGTAGAAAACATAGCTGAATCAGGAGGAACTGAGGAACAAAGAACTGTAGGAGAAAATAAAGAATCAAGGACTGAACAGACAACTGTAGCTAATAACAGAATTCATGATTCACAGCGCGTACCCAAAATAGCCTCACCCGAGCCCATAAGCACACCTGTCTCTGGCAGCATTCAGCAGCAGCCGAGCCCATTCTGGCGTAAAGACTTTAAAGTTTCTGGACAGATAGGTGAGCCAGGCCAGAAGGATAAGTTAACTTTTTCAAGCCTTGCTCACCAGATTGAGAATGGACTAAGTCGAGGTTACCCTGAGGTAGAAATAGTGGATGCAGTAATCAGAGCTATTTCTCCAGGCTCCCAGCTCCGTAGCTATCTGGAAGGAAACCCCCATTTAACTCTCCCCGCAGTCAGACGTATCCTGCGCTCCCACTTTCAAGAAAAGAGTGCCACTGAGCTCTACAAACAGTTAGCATCTGAGGCACAGAGCAGCAAAGAAACCCCCAGAGTTTCCTCATGCGAGTTCTAGATCTGAGACAGAAAGTATTATTTGCCTCCCAAGAGTCAGAATCAGGGCTCAAGTATGACCCAGCTCTCGTACAGAACATGTGCCTGCACACCCTGCTCACCGGCTTCCATAATGACAGTATCAGAATAGACATGCAGCCCCTTTTGCTGGATCCAGAAACTTCAGATGAAGCCCTGCTAGAGAGGCTAAACACCGCCTGTGCTACTGAGGCTGAGCGGAAAAATAAAAGGAAGTCCAGTACTCCACAGTCAACAAGTGTGAATGTTGTGCACTCAGAAGAGATGCAAACTCCAAAGAGCACAGTGAAAGAGACCAAAACAAGGCTTCCACCTGAACTCATGACAGAGATACAAGAACTTAAGACAGGTGTAGCTTCCCTGAAAAATTTGAGTGCAGAAATAGCTCAAATTAAAGAAACACTACAGCAGCCTGGGCTCCAGCCATATTTTCACACCCCACCTGCAGCCATTCTGGACAGAAATTTCCAGTCACCCACCCCACCACAACAGTCCTACAACAGACAAAGTCAGCCCCAAGTACCTGCTCCAATTCCCCTTCACCATGGATCGAATCTGCAGACTAACCACTTTGGCCGTGTCCCACGGAGATGTTTCGCCTGTCAGCAAACTGGCACGAATAAACGATGTATGCACTGTTATCGATGTGGAAGTGGAGAACATTTTCAAGCTGGGTGTAAAGTCAGAGGTGCCAAACAGGCCAGAGACGCTCCTTTAAACAGGGAGTGGTTACCACCGCGGGACAGGTGCTAACCATCACTAACAAAAAGTCCCAAAAATGTGCAAACTGCGGATGTGACTCACTGGACAGACTGAAACAATGCTCATCCTGTAAAGAGACACTGTATTGTTCCAAAACATGTCAGAAAAACAACTGGACTAAACATAAGAAAGAGTGCACTCGCATCTTAAGTGCTCATGAAAAGCTTTCTGAGACAAACGGACTGTCACTCCGCCTCCACTAGTTCGAGCCAGTTATAGCCACAAAGTCACCTCTATTAGTGGGAAAACGATGTCTTGTTGAATGTTATCTTGGTGGACAGCAACTTCAGGCATTATGGGACACAGGATCCCAGGTGTCCATCATCGATGAAAAATGGAGAGAGGAACACATGCCAACCACAAGGCTGCGAGACGTTTCTGAGATCCTGGATTCACCTCATGCTCTGACGCTTACTGCTGCAAATGGAACGAATATGCCATACTTAGGATGGGTCGAAACAACTTTCAGGTTAGTCTCTGAAAATAACCAAGCAGAAGACCTGATGATCCCACTGTTAGTTATGAAGGGCTGGCATCTTTCTCACCCCATCATAGGTTTTAATGTCATTGAACACATTTTGACAAACACTGAGAAGATTAGACAGTACAGTGCCATCAGAAAATCCTTCCCAAGTCTCAAAAGAAACAAGGTTAGGGCTTTCATACAGGCTGTCAGTGCTGAGCAGGTTGAAGAACATGCAGTAAAAACAAAAAGGGAGGAGGTTGCAGTCCCAAAACACAGTAGTTTTCAGATGAACTGCCGTATAGCTGCACAACCTTTTAAAGAGGATATGACCCTGCTGTTTCAACCAGATCTAAACAGGCAGTGGCCAGATGGTCTTGAGTTTTATGATACACTGGTCAGAGTCAGAAAAGGTGTACTTCCGTTCATTACCATTGATGCTTTTAATCCTACTGACCATGACATTGTTTTGCCAGGCCGCACCTTAATTGGAACGGTCCAGACCATCATGACAGTCTTGCCTGCGCAAATCTTTGAGAGTAATCCAACACCTGTCACGGTAAATCACACGAGTGCGCAGCCTACAAGTAATGCTAGCGAACACTGGGATCCGCCTGTAGATTTAAGTCATCTTCGCGAAGAGCAGAGACAGGTAGTGAGACAAATGCTTAGAGAAGAGTGTCACTCCTTCTCGAAATCTGAAAGCGATATCGGTTGCATTGAAAAACTAGAAATGAGTATCTCTCTTAAAGACACAGAACCAGTGAAACGCACATACATGTCTGTACCCAGACCACTGTACCAAGAAATGAAGAGTTATCTGCACGATCTAATCGCACAAGGCTGGGTCAGAAAGTCCAACTCCTCCTACTCCTCGCCCGTTGTGTGTGTCAGAAAAAAAAGATGGTACCTTGAGACTGTGTATAGATTACAGAGACCTGAATAGGAAAACGCATCCCGATCGCCAACCTATTCCTCGTGTTCAAGATATCATGGACAGTCTAGGTGGTAATTCCTGGTTCTCCCTTTTAGATCAGGGGAAGGCTTATCACCAGGGTTTTATCTCTGAAGAGAGCAGATCACTCACCGCGTTCGTTACCCCATGGGGGTTATATGAGTGGATTCGCATCCCGTTTGGTCTCATGAACGCTCCCGCAGCCTTCCAGCGTTGCATGGAGGAATGTTTGGAAGGGCTGCGGGATAACATCTGCGTGCCATATTTAGATGACATTCTGGTTTTCAGTAAGACCTTCAAAGACCATGTAAACGACGTGCAAAAAGTCCTTCAACGTCTTAGGGAATTTGGCATCAAACTTAAACCAAGCAAGTGCGATCTGTTCAAACCTGAGGTCCGTTATTTAGGCAGAATAGTGTCTGCAGAGGGCAGCAGAGTCGATCCAGCCGACTTTGAAGCTGTGAGAGCACTAAAAGACATCAGACCAAAAACAGTGGGCCAGCTCAGAAAAATGCTTGGTCTCCTTACATATTACAGACAGTACATCGAAAACTTTTCAAAAAAGGCGAGTTGTTTGTATGAACTTCTAAGAGCAGACTCAGACGAAGTTCCTGGAAACAGCAGAAAAACAAAAACAGGGTTGAAAAAGAGTCACGTCGTTCCCTCAAACAAGCCAATTGTATGGGTTGATCAACATCAACAAGCACTCGAACGACTGGTTGATCATTTGCTTCACCCACCAGTACTTGGTTTCCCTGATTTTAACCAACCTTTCGTTGTTCATACTGATGCGTCACATCAAGGTCTTGGAGCCGTATTGTATCAGCACCAAAATGGTAGACTTAGAGTTATTGCGTATGGCTCTCGCACATTAACAGCAGCTGAAAAGAACTACCACCTCCATGCAGGCAAGCTGGAGTTCTTAGCTTTAAAATGGGCGATCACTGATAAATTTCGTGATTATCTGTACTACGCGCCAACTTTCACAGTGTACAGCGATAACAACCCGCTCACTTACATTCTGTCGTCTGCAAAGTTGAACGCAACCACTTCTAGATGGGTTTCTGAGTTGGCTGATTTTCATTTTACAATCAAGTACAGGCCAGGGAAAGAGAATAGTGATGCAGATGCTTTGTCAAGAATGCCGTTAAATGTGGAGTCATTGATGAGAGAGTGTTCTGAGGAACTGCCATCCAGTACCATCGCTGCTGTTATCCAAGCTGTGGAAGTACAGAACAAGTCTCATGAAATTTGGTCATTTGCAGCCGCATCCATGCCAGTCTCAGCAGAAAGTGAGTCAGTCACCGCCCCCATCCGCTCGATACCCAAGCAAGAGTTAGAGAAGCACAAAGATCCGACCCAGTCATCTGTCTTGTTATGGAGAGTAAACTTTCTGGTTCCAAGCCAACAACTAGAGAGCTGCGAGCACTCAGCCCAAAAGCAAAATGTCTGTTCAGAGAATGGGAGAGACTGACTGTAGATGATGGCGTTCTGTACAGAACCACTGCAGCCCGCAAACAACTGGTCTTGCCAGACGTCTACAGAGCTAAAGTTTTAGAGGAACTGCACAATAACATGGGACATCAGGGCGCTGAACGCACAGCATCTTTAATACGTGACCGTTTCTTCTGGCCCCATATGCAATCAGATGTGGAACATTATGTGACCAGAGTGTGTACCTGTGTAAAACAGAAAAACCCTGTCATGACACGAGAGCACCGTTGACAAATATTGTAACAACACAACCGTTTGAACTGGTATGCATAGATTTCCTCCATCTTGACCGCTGCAGGGGTGGATATGAATATATTCTTGTTGTAGTTGATCATTTCACCCATTTTGCACAGGCGTATGCCACGACATCAAAGTCTGAAAAACAGCTGCAAATCTCATCTTCAATGACTTTGCCCTAAAGTTTGGATTCCCCTCCCGCATCCATCATGACCAGGGAGGAGAATTTGAGAACCAGTTGTTCAGCCAGTTAAAAAAACTCAGCGGTGTGGCAGGATCAAGGACAACACCGTACCACCCAATGGGGAATGGTCAAGTGGAACGCATGAATCGGACATTGTTACAAATGTTGAGAACACTGACGGAGACACAGAAAACGAACTGGAAAGAGTCCCTGAACAAACTTGTGTATGCTTATAACTGTACACGTTGTGAAGTGACAGGTTACTCGCCATTTTACCTCTTGTATGGCAGATCACCCAGACTCCCAGTTGATATGCTGTTTGGACTGCAACCAGAGTCAGGAACCAGCAATTACCGAGATTATGTGGAGGGATGGAAAAAGGGAATGGAGGAAGCCTACATCATTGCAAATAAAACGGCTGAGAAAGCTGCTGCAAGGAGTAAGCGATATTATGACACAAAAGTCCGCAGTTCATTGCTCCAACCTGGTGAGCATGTTTTAATCAAAAACCTGACACCCAGAGGAGGACCTGGGAAACTCAGAAACTATTGGGAGGACACAGTGCACACAGTAGTGAGACAAGTTCAGCCCGACATGCCGGTCTATGAAGTTAGGCCTGAAAGAGGTAAAGGACGCTCCAGAGTATTGCACAGAAACCTGCTCATGCCCTGTGACCACTTACCTTTTGAGACACAACCAGAGCCAGCCCAAAGCAATAGACTGAAACTGAAAAAGTCACCTCCGCTTATGCCTAGGCCTGATGAATCAGATGAGGACAGTAGAGATGAATATGAGTTTCATTATGAGCCACTTCCATCATTCACAGGACCAGCGGAAGAGCCACGGGATGAGCTGGAAGAAGGACTTGAACACAGGCACTCAGCAGCAGAAGAAACAGTTGACATGCCAGCTCCTGAACCTATGCCACTGCCTTGTGGAGGAGAGCTGCAAAAGGAACCCAGCTCGCTTGTGGATGGAGTAAGCGTACCTGGAGGAGACGTTCCTGTGGAGCAACCATTGCAGGCCCCATCATCAAGTCCAGTTTCTGAGCCTGAGACATCAACCTACAACTTGCCACCGAGAGAAAGGCGTCCACCGAGGCGTATGACCTATGATCAGCTTGGCATCCCCTCTTGTTACAACATCCAACCTCAGGTACCGCCCCTTTACCAGTTGCCAGGTCTGGTCCCATGGCTGCCAACTGCACAGCCATATTATTTCCAGCCCCCCTTGATGTATGGACTCCAGCAAGTATGAGCCAATAGACATTACAGGTTTGACACCATGAACAATTCATAAACTGTGTACAGACTTTGTCATGGACTGTAGACTGTAATTCAAGCTGGATCAAGGACAAAAATTCCAACTTAGAAATGTTGATGACTACTTGAAGTCTGTTTACAAGCTTGTTTTGTCATGGACTGTTAACGTGGACTGATCTTGTGCGTGGACAATGCATATGGTAAAATATGGATCTCAACTAAAGACACTAATGCGCTAGAAAATCTGCACAGTAGCAGATCCTGAGACCAGAACTGTTGCTCAAGTTTCTCATGGACAGTCATCACACTGTGACCTCATAGTTTTGTGTATCAGTGTACAAGTAGTCATGATTGTTAAGCTAGTAAGAGACCATTGAGTTGGTTTAATGTCGAGACGACATTTATTTAGTAGGGGAGAGTGTGACAAGTTGAAATATAAGCTGTGGTTACAGAAATATCCCACTGTTAATTAATGCAAGAAACAAAGGATGCTTGATTAACTCATTAAGTAATTCATGATTTATGATTAAAAAGGGTTAAAATGGTTAAAATGTTTAGTTACAAAAAGCACTCTTAGTTAAAACTCATTTTCTTAAAAAGAATAAATAACATGATGTTTTCAAATCATTTGTTAAATTGATTTCAGATGGTTAAAAGTATATTTAAGTTGTATTTTCAGTGTACTGCTATGTGGCCTATTAGTCTGTGATCTGGGATCGATTGCTTTTGCCTGCAGCCACTCACGTTAGAGGAGTCAGTGTGCGTTTTCCTCATTCGAGTAAACTCCCTCGCAAAGGAAACACCACCTGATCACTCTCGTGATTATTTCTTCTTTATTTATCAGGTATGTAACGTTGTTGCTTTACTGAATGAAACTATAACACTTATAAACTTGTTTTCATGCTGTTAAGAGTGTTTCAGTACTGAAAATGCATTATATTGTTTGCTGTGAGAAAGAGAAAGTGTACTGCTCCGGCCAGCGGGCGCGTTAGCATTTGCCTCGTGACTTAGCCACGTTAGCTCAGACACACGATGGTCACGCTGTCATTGCTAAATACTGTGTGAATATAAAAGGTATCTGACACTTACTATGCAATGTTTAGACAATGTTTCATGTGTTTTCTTAATGTTTTATCGGCAAACAAGGTGTTGTAGTTGCTGCTTTATTATTTAGATGCTATCCGAGAAACCATATGGATGTAATGGATATGAGGCCTTCTAGCACGTGTGTTAGCGATGTTTTTCTGTGTTAGCCAGACTACTGCAGATGCACCGAGTGGTTCTAATGTTGCTGTGAAAGCAAAGGGAAGTAATTATATGTTGTACACTTGGTTATATTGTGTTTATATAACAATTTATTAATTTTGTGAAAGTTTTGATATAAATAGGAAATTGTGCATTTGTCAGTAACCAAGCAGAGATTAATATTTTCTGGGGAAGATGATATATTTTTGCAAATAGGGTATGTATCCCACTGCAACTTACCTATTGTAAAGTTTTTGTTAATGTATGTTTTTATAACTCATTCGAGTAAACTCCCCCGCAAAGGAAACACCACCTGATCACTCTCGTGATTATTTCTTCTTTATTTATCAGCCCCCCTATCCAGGGGCGCAACACT
>JALJCO010001724.1:105000-106306 GCA_023101725.1 Atherinomorus stipes | reverse complement strand
CCCCTACCCCTCTTGTCCTAACAGGACGGAGACGCCCCTACCCCTCTGTCCTAACAGGACGGAGACACCCCTACCCCTCTGTTCCAACAGGACGGAGACACCCCTACCCCTCTGTCCCAACAGGACGGAGACACCCCTACCCCTCTGTCCTAACAGGACAGAGACACCGCTACCCCTCTGTCCTAACAGGACGGAGACATCCCAACCCCTCTGTCCTAACAGGACGGAGACATCCCAACCCCTCTGTCCTAACAGGACAGAGACACCTCTACCCCTCTGTCCTAACAGGACAGAGACGCCTCTACCCCTCTGTCCTAACAGGACAGAGACGCCCCTACCCCTCTGTCCTAACAGGACAGAGACGCCTCTACCCCTCTGTCCTAACAGGACGGAGACATCCCTACCCCTCTGTCCTAACAGGACAGAGACGCCTCTACCCCTCTGTCCTAACGGAACAGAGACACCCCTACCCCTCTGTCCTAACAGGACGGAGACGCCCCTACCCCTCTGTCCTAACAGGACGGAGACTCCCCTACCCCTCTGTCCTGACAGGACGGAGACATCCCTACCCCTCTGTCCTAACAGGACAGAGACACCTCTACCCCTCTGTCCTAACAGGACAGAGACACCTCTACCCCCGCTGTCCTAACGGGACGGAGACGCACCTATCCCCTAGAGATGACTCCTCTCAGAGCTCGGCCACAGTTTGGCATCATTTATTCTCCATCTTGCTGCATCACTGCACCCTGGAACAACGTCCCTGCTTGTTTACGTCTCTGTTTTCAGTGTTTACCTGCTGAATTAGCTGGACAGAGCTGTTACTTCTGTCCAGTTCTCCTTTCATTTGCTCCACAGAGCAACGGTTACAAACCTCTGAGCCCTCCCAAACGTTTGCTGAGGACAGGATGAGGATTGTTGTGTTCAAAGACCATCCTGTTCAAACATCTTACACAGTTTATGAGGTAAAGAAAACAACCGACGTCAGTGGGGAAGACAACTCTGCTGACGTGACTACGAACTAAAAAAATGAAGCACTTGTAAAAACCAAAGCAAACAGTGTGAGGAGCGATGCACTGAGCTGCTGCGGTTACCAGCTACCCAGACGTCTGCAGACGGGACTGGAATCGATACCTCTAACAGGAATGTGGCGGAAGATCCGTCTGTCACTGACTTTACTGGATATATTTACATTCTCCCCTCATCCTCTACTGTGCTGTTCCACAACTGATACTGCAACGATTCAGGCTTTGTGTCGGTACGCAAGAGATATTTAGATGTTTAGGAATCTCCTGGAAAACACTGAAAA
>JALJCO010001724.1:0-102500 GCA_023101725.1 Atherinomorus stipes | reverse complement strand
ATGAAGGTAGACCTGGACTTTATGCAGATGAGGGTAGACCTGGACTTTATGCAGATGAGGGTAGACCTGGACTATATGCAGATGAGGGTAGACCTGGACTTTATGCAGATGAGGGTAGACCTGGACTTTATGCAGATGAGGGTAGACCTGGACTTTATGCAGATGAGGGTAGACCTGGACTTTATGCAGATGGGGGTAGACCTGGACTTTATGCAGATGAGGGTAGACCTGGACTATATGCAGATGAGGGTAGACCTGGACTTTATGAAGATGAAGGTAGACCTGGACTATATGCAGATGAGGGTAGACCTGGACTACATGCAGATGAGGGTAGACCTGGACTATATGCAGATGAGGGTAGACCTGGACTACATGCAGATGAGGGTAGACCTGGACTTTATGCAGATGAGGGTAGACCTGGACTTTATGCAGATGAGGGTAGACCTGGACTATATGCAGATGAGGGTAGACCTGGACTTTATGCAGATGAGGGTAGACCTGGACTACATGCAGATGAAGGTAGACCTGGACTTTATGCAGATGAGGGTAGACCTGGACTTTATGCAGATGAGGGTAGACCTGGACTACATGCAGATGAGGGTAGACCTGGACTACATGCAGATGAGGGTAGACCTGGACTACATGCAGATGAGGGTAGACCTGGACTTTATGCAGATGAGGGTAGACCTGGACTTTATGCAGATGAGGGTAGACCTGGACTTTATGCAGATGAGGGTAGACCTGGACTACATGCAGATGAGGGTAGACCTGGACTATATGCAGATGAGGGTAGACCTGGACTTTATGCAGATGAGGGTAGACCTGGACTACATGCAGATGAGGGTAGACCTGGACTTTATGCAGATGAGGGTAGACCTGGACTTTATGCAGATGAGGGTAGACCTGGACTATATGCAGATGAGGGTAGACCTGGACTATATGCAGATGAGGGTAGACCTGGACTATATGCAGATGAGGGTAGACCTGGACTATATGCCGATGAGGGTAGACCTGGACTTTATGCAGATGAAGGTAGACCTGGACTTTATGAAGATGAGGGTAGACCTGGACTACATGCAGATGAGGGTAGACCTGGACTATATGCAGATGAGGGTAGACCTGGACTTTATGAAGATGAAGGTAGACCTGGACTTTATGCAGATGAGGGTAGACCTGGACTACATGCAGATGAGGGTAGACCTGGACTACATGCAGATGAGGGTAGACCTGGACTATATGCAGAAGAGGGTAGACCTGGACTTTATGCAGATGAGGGTAGACCTGGACTACATGCAGATGAGGGTAGACCTGGACTATATGCAGATGAGGGTAGACCTGGACTATATGCAGATGAGGGTAGACCTGGACTTTATGCAGATGAGGGTAGACCTGGACTTTATGCAGATGAGGGTAGACCTGGACTATATGCAGATGAGGGTAGACCTGGACTTTATGCAGATGAGGGTAGACCTGGACTATATGCAGATGAGGATAGACCTGGACTTTATGCAGATGAGGGTAGACCTGGACTATATGCAGATGAGGATAGACCTGGACTTTATGCAGATGAGGGTAGACCTGGACTTTATGCAGATGAGGGTAGACCTGGACTATATGCAGATGAGGATAGACCTGGACTACATGCAGATGAGGGTAGACCTGGACTACATGCAGATGAGGGTAGACCTGGACTATATGCAGATGAGGGTAGACCTGGACTTTATGCAGATGAGGGTAGACCTGGACTTTATGCAGATGAGGGTAGACCTGGACTACATGCAGATGAGGGTAGACCTGGACTATATGCAGATGAGGGTAGACCTGGACTATATGCAGATGAGGGTAGACCTGGACTATATGCAGAAGAGGGTAGACCTGGACTTTATGCAGATGAGGGTAGACCTGGACTACATGCAGATGAGGGTACACCTGGACTTTATGCAGATGAGGGTAGACCTGGACTACATGCAGATGAGGGTAGACCTGGACTATATGCAGAAGAGGGTAGACCTGGACTATATGCAGAAGAGGGTAGACCTGGACTATATGCAGATGAGGGTAGACCTGGACTACATGCAGATGAGGGTAGACCTGGACTATAAGCAGATGAGGGCAGACCTGGACTATATGCAGATGAGGGTAGACCTGGACTATATGCAGATGAGGGTAGACCTAGACTACATGCAGATGAGGGTAGACCTAGACTACATGCAGATGAGGGTAGACCTGGACTATAAGCAGATGAGGGCAGACCTGGACTATATGCAGATGAGGGTAGACCTGGACTATATGCAGATGAGGGTAGACCTAGACTACATGCAGATGAGGGTAGACCTGGACTTTATGCAGATGAGGGTAGACCTGGACTACATGCAGATGAGGGTAGACCTGGACTTTATGCAGATGAGGGTAGACCTGGACTACATGCAGATGAGGGTAGACCTGGACTACATGCAGATGAGGGTAGACCTGGACTTTATGCAGATGAGGGTAGACCTGGACTATATGCAGATGAGGGTAGACCTGGACTATATGCAGATGAGGGTAGACCTGGACTATATGCAGATGAGGGTAGACCTGGACTTTATGCAGATGAGGGTAGACCTGGACTATATGCAGATGAAGGTAGACCTGGACTACATGCAGATGAGGGTAGACCTGGACTATATGCAGATGAGGGTAGACCTGGACTATATGCAGATGAGGGTGGACCTGGACTATATGCAGATGAGGGTAGACCTGGACTATATGCAGATGAGGGTAGACCTGGACTATATGCAGATGAGGGTAGACCTGGACTATATGCAGATGAGGGTAGACCTGGACTATATGCAGATGAGGGTAGACCTGGACTATATGCAGATGAGGGTAGACCTGGACTATATGCAGATGAGGGTAGACCTGGACTTTATGCAGATGAGGGTAGACCTGGACTATATGCAGATGAGGGTAGACCTGGACTACATGCAGATGAGGGTAGACCTGGACTATATGCAGATGAGGGTAGACCTGGACTATATGCAGATGAGGGTAGACCTGGACTATATGCAGATGAGGGTAGACCTGGACTACATGCAGATGAGGGTAGACCTGGACTATATGCAGATGAGGGTAGACCTGGACTATATGCAGATGAGGGTAGACCTGGACTATATGCAGATGAGGGTAGACCTGGACTATATGCAGATGAGGGTAGACCTGGACTATATGCAGATGAGGGTAGACCTGGACTATATGCAGATGAGGGTAGACCTGGACTACATGCAGATGAGGGTAGACCTGGACTATATGCAGATGAGGGTAGACCTGGACTATATGCAGATGAGGGTAGACCTGGACTATATGCAGATGAGGGTAGACCTGGACTATATGCAGATGAGGGTAGACCTGGACTATATGCAGATGAGGGTAGACCTGGACTATATGCAGATGAGGGTAGACCTGGACTATATGCAGATGAGGGTGGACCTGGACTATATGCAGATGAGGGTAGACCTGGACTATATGCAGATGAGGGTAGACCTAGACTACATGCAGATGAGGGTAGACCTGGACTATATGCAGATGAGGGTAGACCTGGACTTTATGCAGATGAGGGTAGACCTGGACTATATGCAGATGAGGGTGGACCTGGACTCTCAGAACCTCTGAGCTCTCAGAAGCGTTCCTCTCCAGCTTCAGCAGCTTTAACGCCTGCATGTTAGTGAACGCAGCAGAGATGTGCTGGGAGGACCGACACGTACCCGATCACTGCTGCACAGCTGACTGGAGAGCCATCCGTCCAATCAGAGCTCAGCTCACAGTCTTGAGGGCGGGACGAGAGAGGTTTCAGAGAGGACACAGAGAGAGAGAGAGAGAGAGAGAAGGAAGGGGAAAGAGACAAGCATTACAAACAGGAAGCGAAAGGTGGGGAAAGTCCCTGCTGTGGTCCACTCAGCCCACATGTACAGATATGACATAAGAACAGGCAGAAGTACACGTGATCACCGTCACCCACAAGTCAACTTTTAAATAAAGTCATGACACACTTATTCCTTGTTGGCATCTCCTGGCCTACATGCAAATAAGTCGCTTTATTGCACATCTGAACAGGAAAGTAAGTGAAATGTAAAGTATCGATGAAGGTGTCGCTGCTTTCGCACTGCAGAAACAGTCCATCTAAGCAGGTCTTAGATTCTTATATTCAGCAAAAACTGTCTCAATCTGAGGGTAATATACATGACCAGGCCAGAATATGTCAGATTATTAATCTGGTTTTGAGAGAAAATGTCTTTTATGACTTACTTAGTAAATGAATCTTAAAATTGTTTGTTTTATTTGCATATTAGGGTAAATTATCACTAAGACGCTGTTTCAGATCATTTTGTCTTTCACTCCCAGTTTTAGCTGTAAAAACTTGTTTTCAGACCTCCTGTACCAGTTCACACACAGTTCTTGTAATAAGAAAAATATCTTTGTGTTAGACAAGTGGAAACTTGCTGAAAACGAGCTGAAAAACTCATTCCAAGTTTCTTTTTCAGTGATAAACATTCAAACTCGTCTGCTGATGCTGATTTTTAGCGTTGCTGCTTCTCATTTTAGGAGAAAAGATCTTAAAACAAGAACTGAGCAGGATTTCCAGAAGTGATGTCAGAGGTGAATATCTAAGTCTGAAGCAGCGGCTGGGTGGGGGAGCAGGTCGTCTCCTACTCAGAACATCAGGAGTTCAAGCCCCAGGTCATCCAGACCAACCTGAGCCGTGGTAGAAGAACCTTCACCAAACTTCATCCAGGTTCATGCGGGTTTGGAGGTTGGTGGTGATGTGCTGCTCCTTCACACATGCTGCCTCACAAGAAAGGATTTTTAGATCATTTTAAAAATATGATCTTGTTTTCAGATTTTTTTTACTTTAACATGAGAAAGAACTCAGAAGAAGCATTACAGACTAGTTTTGAGGGATTTTTCACTAAATGAGGGACTTGAAATGAGAGTTTATAACTTGTGTAAAGATATTTCTCACCGACTAGAGTCTCCATGTTTCTATTTATGTCAAGAAATCTTACCAAGTGTAATTATCTTCCTGCATGGACAGATAATTTCTGATTCTTCTCAATTTTACTGTTTTTTAAGGCCAGACACTCCAGGCAAATAGGGTAAAAAATGTAACTAACTGGCATCACCATGAAACGTTCCTGCTTTATTCCTCACATTAGGACTATCATTTTTTGTATTCCAAGTTTTCTAAAATTTTATTTTTAAATACGCAAATTAGGTGTTATATAGCCAAAAATGGGCTAATTTGCATATATTTCTAGGAAAAAAATCTAAACACGAATTAAACCAGGTTCAAAGTTTCTTTTGAATTTTGTTCACATATTAAAGTCAAACGTTTTTACAGAGGGGATTTTGGATATCTATATAGAGCATTTCACAACTTAGAATATACTGTCAACAACCAGAAAAACTCATTTTTTTGGCATATTTTTGGGATGAAATGTTCTATAAATCAGGCTGTGAATGAGATATAAAAAGATCCTTCTGGAAAAACTTTAAGAATTCAGTCAGGAGGAAAACTTGAAAGTTTGGTTTCTGTAAGTGCTGCTGAAGTGGAGATTTTTACCCGGAATAAGAGAAAAAACTCATTTAGAGAAAACGGCCTTTAAAGTTTTGGATGTAAAATTCTCCTCGTTTCTGTTCTAAAACTATTTACAGACATCAGATCCAATCAGATTCATGAGCTGGAAATGTCAAGTTTGGTTGAGATGATCGTTCAGGAAAAAGAGACGTTTCCATGGATACCAGACATGACGGGTTCAGACGAGCATCACGGTGCTGCTCCGTTAAAAACACCAACTTTAGCTGCAGTTTGAGGAGATTTGGGTTCATCAGACAAAGAATCAGGAAATAAACTCCTAAATGTTGATTTTGATGTTCTTTTTTTACACGAGTCTGAAAGAAAACATGTTGGAGGTAAAAAAAAAAAAAACGAAAATCTCAAATTGACCAGGTGATGAAAAAACTTTTTCTTTTTTTTTTTTACCTGTAGTGTTATTTCAATTTTTGAGATATCAACACTACCTTTATTGTTTTTTATTCTTATTTTTTATTGCTTTTACTCTTGTGTACCTTGATCTCCTTATTTTTCTATTCTTAAGCCTTTAAGACCTACCATAGAACAAGTCCGCCAGACCATATTTTAACATTTTTGCATGCTGTAGTGCCATTTTTTGGAGCATTTTAATAATCTATACATTAATAGAGCCCTTAAATGCAGTATTTTGATATAAAAAATATATCATTTATATTCAGACTAACTAAATAAATTGCAAAAAAAGGGCTGTAAAACCACAAAAATGGTAAAAACGCACGTTTATTTTACACATTTTCCTAAATACAGAAATGTCAAAGCTTTAAAAGTCCTTTTAAACCACACAAAATTTATCTTGAGTTTCTTCATCACTTATTTTTTTAGATATGCTCATTTTTACAAACAGTAACAAAAATGAAAATCATATGCAAAATGTGCAAAATTGGCAAAAGGACATTATAGGCTACATCAAAAATAATTTACAGAGGTCCAATCAAATCTCTGAGTGTGCCAGATACTTTTTCATAACACCACTTTCTTCTGTAAAAGTGCAATAAATCACCAAAAAATGAAAATAGTGTTGACTGTGTTGAAACTTCAGAGCAGATTGTCTCATTTTTAATGTTTCAATGTTATTAGTGTTCTTATTACTTTTAGTTTTTTGTGTGTTGACTTGTCACGGGGACCAAGGATGGAAATTAGCGTTGCTATAATCCTGCGTATTTGCATTTTATGTTCATTAATATGCACTGTCCCTTTCTAAATAAATAAACTCAACGCTTTCATTTCCAGTCAGAAAGTTAGAAACGAGTAGTTTTTTTTTCCTTCCAGCCTCTCGCTGAGCAAAAAAACAAACACAGCAAATGTCTTCTGCTGGATTATCTGTGTGGTCTGACTGAACCGAGCAGAGACAGACAAGTTTCCAGCTTCCGAAACGACACCAAGTTTTCAGGGAAAAGTCGCGAAATTCTCAGACAACACGGAGCAAACTGAAGTCTGGCGTCCACGGCTGTGAGTGAAGATGATGGTTCCGCTCTTCGTCTTCAGCCTGATGTGACTGAATCACACATAAACCGACGACTTCGTGTTCAGAGAGGAGGAGGAACCAGCTTTGAGCTCGGTCTCACAGGCCGCCGGCCCGACGTCAAACTGGTCCAGCTCGAGTTCACGTCAATGAGTCAGACATGAAAACAAACGAGAGGGAAATGAAGAAGAGGGAACTGACGGAGGAGAGGAAAGTGCGGGCAGAGGCAGAAACTGAGATTAACATCAACAAAGACCACAGTTAATTTATTTATGGATTATGTGAAAACCACAGAAATAAAGATGCAAACGTTTCTTCTTCTCTGAATGCAGGTTTGTTTTTCTGGACGTTTCTTTATCCTTTTATAAAAAAAACCGTTAAACTCAACAAGATTTCCTTTTTTACTGCTATTGGTCGTCTGTTTCATTTTAAAGTGAACCAACATGTAGAACCAGAACCTTTAATCCCAGTCAGCATCACAACCTTTAATCCCAGTCAGCATCAGAACCTTTAATCCCAGTGAGAACCAGAACATTTAATCCCAGTCAGCATCAGAACCTTTAATCCCAGTCAGCATCAGAACCTTTAATCCCAGTCAGCATCTAGAACCTTTAATCCCAGTCAGAGTCAGAACATTTAATCCCAGTCAGAGTCAGAACATTTAATCCCAGTCAGCATCAGAACCTTTAATCCCAGTCAGCATCTAGAACCTTTAATCCCAGTCAGCATCAGAACCTTTAATCCCAGTCAGCATCTAGAACCTTTAATCCCAGTCAGATTCAGAACCTTTAATCCCAGTCAGCATCAGAACCTTTAATCCCAGTCAGCATCTAGAACCTTTAATCCCAGTCAGAATCAGAAACTTTAATCCCAGTCAGAACCAGAACCTTTAATCCCAATCAGCATCAGAACCTTTAATCCCAGTCAGAACCAGAACATTTAATCCCAGTCAGCATCAGAACCTTTAATCTCAGTCAGCATCTAGAACCTTTAATCCCAGTCAGAATCAGAACCTTTAATCCCAGTCAGAATCAGAACCTTTAATCCCAGTCAGCATCAGAACCTTTAATCCCAGTCAGAACCAGAACCTTTAATCCCAGTCAGCATCAGAACCTTTAATCCCAGTCAGAACCAGAACATTTAATCCCAGTCAGCATCAGAACCTTTAATCCCAGTCAGCATCCAGAACCTTTAATCCCAGTCAGAATCAGATCCTTTAATCCCAGTCAGCATCCAGAACCTTTAATCCCAGTCAGCATCCAGAACCTTTAATCCCAGTCAGAATCAGAACCTTTAATCCCAGTCAGCATCCAGAACCTTTAATCCCAATCAGCATCAGAACCTTTAATCCCAGTCAGCATCCATAACCTTTAATCCCAATCAGCATCAGAACCTTTAATCCCAGTCAGAATCAGAACCTTTAATCCCAGTCAGCATCAGAACCTTTAATCCCAGTCAGAATCAGAACCTTTAATCCCAGTCAGCATCCAGAACCTTTAATCCCAGTCAGAATCAGAACCTTTAATCCCAGTCAGAACCAGAACATTTAATCCCAGTCAGCATCAGAACCTTTAATCCCAGTCAGCATCCAGAACCTTTAATCCCAGTCAGAATCAGAACCTTTAATCCCAGTCAGCATCCAGAACCTTTAATCCCAGTCAGCATCCAGAACCTTTAATCCCAGTCAGCATCAGAACCTTTAATCCCAGTCAGCATCCAGAACCTTTAATCCCAATCAGCATCAGAACCTTTAATCCCAGTCAGAATCAGAACCTTTAATCCCAGTCAGCATCAGAACCTTTAATCCCAGTCAGAACCAGAACCTTTAATCCCAGTCAGCATCAGAACCTTTAATCCCAGTCAGAACCAGAACATTTAATCCCAGTCAGCATCTAGAACCTTTAATCCCAATCAGCATCAGAACCTTTAATCCCAGTCAGAATCAGAACCTTTAATCCCAGTCAGCATCAGAACCTTTAATCCCAGTCAGAACCAGAACCTTTAATCCCAGTCAGCATCAGAACCTTTAATCCCAGTCAGAACCAGAACATTTAATCCCAGTCAGCATCAGAACCTTTAATCCCAGTCAGCATCTAGAACCTTTAATCCCAGTCAGAATCAAAACCTTTAATCCCAGTCAGAATCAGAACCTTTAATCCCAGTCAGCATCAGAACCTTTAATCCCAGTCAGAACCAGAACCTTTAATCCCAGTCAGCATCAGAACCTTTAATCCCAGTCAGAACCAGAACATTTAATCCCAGTCAGCATCAGAACCTTTAATCCCAGTCAGCATCCAGAACCTTAAATCCCAGTCAGAATCAGAACCTTTAATCCCAGTCAGCATCCAGAACCTTTAATCCCAGTCAGCATCAGAACCTTTAATCCCAGTCAGAACCAGAACCTTTAATCCCAGTCAGAATCAGAACCTTTAATCCCAGTCAGCATCTAGAACCTTTAATCCCAGTCAGCATCAGAACCTTTAATCCCAGTCAGAATCAGAACCTTTAATCCCAGTCAGCATCAGAACCTTTAATCCCAGTCAGAACCAGAACCTTTAATCCCAGTCAGCATCAGAACCTTTAATCCCAGTCAGAACCAGAACATTTAATCCCAGTCAGCATCAGAATCTTTAATCCCAGTCAGAACCAGAACATTTAATCCCAGTCAGCATCAGAACCTTTAATCCCAGTCAGCATCCAGAACCTTTAATCCCAGTCAGCATCAGAACCTTTAATCCCAGTCAGCATCTAGAACCTTTAATCCCAGTCAGCATCCAGAACCTTTAATCCCAGTCAGAATCAGAACCTTTAATCCCAGTCAGCATCTAGAACCTTTAATCCCAGTCAGCATCAGAACCTTTAATCCCAGTCAGAATCAGAACCTTTAATCCCAGTCAGCAGCAGAACTTTTAATCCCAGTCAGCATCAGAACCTTTAATCCCAGTCAGAATCAGAACCTTTAATCCCAGTCAGCATCAGAACCTTTAATCCCAGTCAGAATCAGAACCTTTAATCCCAGTCAGAACCAGAACCTTTAATCCCAGTCAGCATCAGAACCTTTAATCCCAGTCAGAACCAGAACATTTAATCCCAGTCAGCATCAGAACCTTTAATCCCAGTCAGAATCAGAACCTTTAATCCCAGTCAGCATCAGAACCTTTAATCCCAGTCAGAATCAGAACCTTTAATCCCAGTCAGAACCAGAACCTTTAATCCCAGTCAGCATCAGAACCTTTAATCCCAGTCAGAACCAGAACATTTAATCCCAGTCAGCATCAGAACCTTTAATCCCAGTCAGCATCTAGAACCTTTAATCCCAGTCAGCATCACAACCTTTAATCCCAGTCAGCATCAGAACCTTTAATCCCAGTGAGAACCAGAACATTTAATCCCAGTCAGCATCAGAACCTTTAATCCCAGTCAGCATCTAGAACCTTTAATCCCAGTCAGAATCAGAACCTTTAATCCCAGTCAGAATCAGAACCTTTAATCCCAGTCAGCATCAGAACCTTTAATCCCAGTCAGCATCTAGAACCTTTAATCCCAGTCAGCATCAGAACCTTTAATCCCAGTCAGCATCTAGAACCTTTAATCCCAGTCAGATTCAGAACCTTTAATCCCAGTCAGCATCAGAACCTTTAATCCCAGTCAGCATCTAGAACCTTTAATCCCAGTCAGAATCAGAACCTTTAATCCCAGTCAGAACCAGAACCTTTAATCCCAATCAGCATCAGAACCTTTAATCCCAGTCAGAACCAGAACATTTAATCCCAGTCAGCATCAGAACCTTTAATCCCAGTCAGCATCTAGAACCTTTAATCCCAGTCAGAATCAGAACCTTTAATCCCAGTCAGAATCAGAACCTTTAATCCCAGTCAGCATCAGAACCTTTAATCCCAGTCAGAACCAGAACCTTTAATCCCAGTCAGCATCAGAACCTTTAATCCCAGTCAGAACCAGAACATTTAATCCCAGTCAGCATCAGAACCTTTAATCCCAGTCAGCATCCAGAACCTTTAATCCCAGTCAGAATCAGATCCTTTAATCCCAGTCAGCATCCAGAACCTTTAATCCCAGTCAGCATCCAGAACCTTTAATCCCAGTCAGAATCAGAACCTTTAATCCCAGTCAGCATCCAGAACCTTTAATCCCAATCAGCATCAGAACCTTTAATCCCAGTCAGCATCCATAACCTTTAATCCCAATCAGCATCAGAACCTTTAATCCCAGTCAGAATCAGAACCTTTAATCCCAGTCAGCATCAGAACCTTTAATCCCAGTCAGAATCAGAACCTTTAATCCCAGTCAGCATCCAGAACTTTTAATCCCAGTCAGCATCAGAACCTTTAATCCCAGTCAGAATCAGAACCTTTAATCCCAGTCAGCATCAGAACCTTTAATCCCAGTCAGAATCAGAACCTTTAATCCCAGTCAGAACCAGAACCTTTAATCCCAGTCAGCATCAGAACCTTTAATCCCAGTCAGAACCAGAACATTTAATCCCAGTCAGCATCAGAACCTTTAATCCCAGTCAGAATCAGAACCTTTAATCCCAGTCAGCATCAGAACCTTTAATCCCAGTCAGAATCAGAACCTTTAATCCCAGTCAGAACAAGAACCTTTAATCCCAGTCAGCATCAGAACCTTTAATCCCAGTCAGAACCAGAACATTTAATCCCAGTCAGCATCAGAACCTTTAATCCCAGTCAGCATCTAGAACCTTTAATCCCAGTCAGCATCACAACCTTTAATCCCAGTCAGCATCAGAACCTTTAATCCCAGTGAGAACCAGAACATTTAATCCCAGTCAGCATCAGAACCTTTAATCCCAGTCAGCATCTAGAACCTTTAATCCCAGTCAGAATCAGAACCTTTAATCCCAGTCAGAATCAGAACCTTTAATCCCAGTCAGCATCAGAACCTTTAATCCCAGTCAGCATCTAGAACCTTTAATCCCAGTCAGCATCAGAACCTTTAATCCCAGTCAGCATCTAGAACCTTTAATCCCAGTCAGATTCAGAACCTTTAATCCCAGTCAGCATCAGAACCTTTAATCCCAGTCAGCATCTAGAACCTTTAATCCCAGTCAGAATCAGAACCTTTAATCCCAGTCAGAACCAGAACCTTTAATCCCAATCAGCATCAGAACCTTTAATCCCAGTCAGAACCAGAACATTTAATCCCAGTCAGCATCAGAACCTTTAATCCCAGTCAGCATCTAGAACCTTTAATCCCAGTCAGCATCAGAACCTTTAATCCCAGTCAGAACCAGAACCTTTAATCCCAGTCAGCATCAGAACCTTTAATCCCAGTCAGAACCAGAACATTTAATCCCAGTCAGCATCAGAACCTTTAATCCCAGTCAGAACCAGAACATTTAATCCCAGTCAGCATCAGAACCTTTAATCCCAGTCAGCATCCAGAACCTTTAATCCCAGTCAGCATCCAGAACCTTTAATCCCAGTCAGAATCAGAACCTTTAATCCCAGTCAGCATCTAGAACCTTTAATCCCAGTCAGCATCAGAACCTTTAATCCCAGTCAGAATCAGAACCTTTAATCCCAGTCAGCAGCAGAACTTTTAATCCCAGTCAGCATCAGAACCTTTAATCCCAGTCAGAATCAGAACCTTTAATCCCAGTCAGAATCAGAACCTTTAATCCCAGTCAGCATCAGAACCTTTAATCCCAGTCAGAATCAGAACCTTTAATCCCAGTCAGAATCAGAACCTTTAATCCCAGTCAGCAGCAGAACTTTAATCCCAGTCAGAATCAGAACCTTTAATCCCAGCCAGCATCAAAACCTTTAATTCCAGTCAGCAGCAGAACTTTTAATCCCAGTCAGCATCAGAACCTTTAATCCCAGTCAGAATCAGAACCTTTAATCCCAGTCAGCAGCAGAACTTTTAATCCCAGTCAGCAGCAGAACCTTTAATCCCAGTCAGCATCCAGAACCTTTAATCCCAGTCAGCATCAGAACCTTTAATCCCAGTCAGCATCTAGAACCTTTAATCCCAGTCAGCATCCAGAACCTTTAATCCCAGTCAGAATCAGAACCTTTAATCCCAGTCAGCATCTAGAACCTTTAATCCCAGTCAGCATCAGAACCTTTAATCCCAGTCAGAATCAGAACCTTTAATCCCAGTGAGCAGCAGAACTTTTAATCCCAGTCAGCATCAGAACCTTTAATCCCAGTCAGCATCAGAACCTTTAATCCCAGTCAGCAGCAGAACTTTAATCCCAGTCAGCAGCAGAACTTTTAATCCCAGTCAGCATCAGAACCTTTAATCCCAGTCAGCATCAGAACCTTTAATCCCAGTCAGCATCAGAACCTTTAATCCCAGCCAGCATCAAAACCTTTAATTCCAGTCAGCAGCAGAACTTTTAATCCCAGTCAGCATCAGAACCTTTAATCCTAGTCAGAATCAGAACCTTTAATCCCAGTCAGCAGCAGAACTTTTAATCCCAGTCAGCAGCAGAACCTTTAATCCCAGTCAGCAGCAGAACTTTTAATCCCAGTCAGCATCAGAACCTTTAATCCCAGTCAGCATCTAGAACCTTTAATCCCAGTCAGCATCAGAACCTTTAATCCCAGTCAGCATCAGAACCTTTAATCTCAGTCAGCATCAGAACCTGTAATCCCAGTCAGCATCTAGAACCCTTAATCCCAGTCAGCATCAGAACCTTTAATCCCAGTCAGCATCAGAACCTCTAATCCCAGTCAGCATCCAGAACCTTTAATCCCAGTCAGCATCAGAACTTTTAATCCCAGTCAGCATCCAGAACCTTTAATCCCAGTCAGTATCCAGAACCTTTAATCCCAGTCAGCATCCAGAACCTTTAATCCCAGTCAGCATCCAGAACCTTTAATCCCAGTCAGCATCAGAACTTTTAATCCCAGTCAGCATCCAGAACCTTTAATCCCAGTCAGCATCAGAACCTTTAATTCCAGTCAGCATCCAGAACCTTTAATCCCAGTCAGCATCTAGAACCTTTAATCCCAGTCAGCATCAGAACCTTTAATCCCAGTCAGCATCAGAACTTTTAATCCCAGTCAGCATCCAGAACCTTTAATCCAAGTCAGCATCAGAACTTTTAATCCCAGTCAGCATCTAGAACCTTTAATCCCAGTCAGAATCAGAACCTTTAATCCCAGTCAGCATCAGAACTTTTAATCCCAGTCAGCATCCAGAACATATAATCCCAGTCAGCATCAGAACATTTAATCCCAGTCAGCATCAGAACCTTTAATCCCAGTCAGAATCAGAACCTTTAATCCCAGTCAGAATCAGAACCTTTAATCCCAGTCAGCATCAGAACCTTTAATCCCAGTCAGAATCAGAACCTTTAATCCCAGTCAGAATCAGAACCTCTAATCTCAGTCAGCAGCAGAACTTTTAATCCAGGTCAGCATCAGAACCTTTAATCCCAGTCAGCATCCAGAACCTTTAATCCCAGTCAGAATCAGAACCTTTAATCCCAGTCAGAATCAGAACCTTTAATCCCAGTCAGCAGCAGAACTTTTAATCCCAGTCAGCATCAGAACCTTTAATCCCAGTCAGAATCAGAACCTTTAATCCCAGTCAGAATCAGAACCTTTAATCCCAGTCAGCATCAGAACCTTTAATCCCAGTCAGCATCCAGAACCTTTAATCCCAGTCAGCATCCAGAACCTTTAATCCCAGTCAGAATCAGAACCTTTAATCCCAGCCAGAATTAGAACCTTTAATCCCAGTCAGAATCAGAACCTTTAATCCCAGTCAGAATCAGAACCTTTAATCCCAGTCAGCATCAGAACCTTTAATCCCAGTCAGCATCCAGAACATTCAATCCCAGTCATCATCTAGAACCTGTAATCCCAGTCAGCATCTAGAACCTGTAATCCCAGTCAGCATCTAGAACCTGTAATCCCAGTCAGCATCAGAATGTTAAGCTGCTCCTGATTGGACATTCCCATCAATGAAGCTCTCTGATTGGTGGAAAGCTGGGCAGTGAGTGTCCTCATTCTCATGTCCAGGTCCAATAGAGGTCTCTTAGCAACATGGTAGTGATGGTGATGTTTTATGATGAAGATGGGATGAATCATGGATTATGAATCATATTATCATGGATTATTGTGGATTTACCAGATAGAGTCTCTGAATAAACACATTTAGTAGCTGGACTGAACCTGCTGGACGGGTACAAATGCTGGAAAACTGCGGGACTCCCTCCCCACGGATAAAATAGCCAGACTCCTTCTCAACACTCAAATCCAAACCGAACACCCACCAGTTCAAACCAGCCCCCTGACCGGACGCTGTTCGCTCCAGTGACCCCCCCCCCCGCTTGATGTTATTTCATGTTTATCTGGAAGGTGACCTTGGGAGACTTCACATAAAATGTTATTGTTATTACTATTATTACCGTTGCTGAGACGATGACGGAAGAGGCGGCGCTCAGGGAGATCTGGAGGAGTTTTAAGGGTTAAGAACAACCATGTGAGCGTCCTCTTCGTCATAACGCGTGTGGGCGTGCGTGTGTGTGTGCGTTCGCGGTGTGTGTGTGTGTGTGTGTGTGTGTGTGTGCGTGTGCGGTGTGGACGCGTAATTGCAACATTGTGGGGACTGTGTTCTGGATTTTTACGCATCACTGTGGGGTGACGTCTGTGCCCTCGTGTGGGACATTTTCCTGTGTCCCCATGGGTGTGATGAACCCCGTTTTGAGGGTCAAGATTAGGTTTTAGAGATGTAAGTTCCAATTAGGTTGTGTGGCGTGAGGGTGTAGGACAAGTGGTTAGTGTGTGTGTAGGCAATCAGTGTCTGGGAGTTAGGTGTGTGTGTAAGGGCGCTAGTGTGTGTGTGTATGTCAACGGAAAGACCCCATGAGGAATGAAAACTGGGTGTGGGTGTGTGTGCACGCGTGTGTGTGTGTGTGCACGCGTGTGTGTGTGTGTGTGTGTGCGCGCGTGCGTGTGTGTGTGTGTGTGTGCGTGCGTGTGTGTGTGTGTGTGGAGGCTGTCTGCGAGGTTGGTGCTCAGCTGTAAAACGTGCTGGTGATCTCGCGGAAATGCTCGCCTGTACGTGGGTGACAGCAGGCCCAGTGGAAACTGTGCCAACGTCTCTGCTACTCCATCCTAGACTATAAAAGGCTGTGAAGCTGCCAAATAATCAGAAATCTTTCATTCTCATATAAAAATGAATAGCAGTAAAATTCTGGAGTTTTTCCCCTGCGACTCAACATCGCGTTTATGTCCACATTAAGGAATTACAGAAATAAAAACGGCTGATTCAGGCAGAAAACAAACACTGACAATAATCCCAAAATGTGTGATTCTTCAGGAGAAAGTTTATTTCAGCGCGTGGACGTCCAGGCCTCACTGAGGTCCCGACTTCAGTCAGAAATGACAGATTTCTGACATCAATGATGCAACACTTGTATCATCACATGCAACAAGCCAGAAACGCTGTTTATTAAAAAACCTCGAAAAACTGGAAGCCTTCATCCGCATCCGGATAAACTGGTGGAGACATGGCTTCATGTACGCGGCAGACCGTGCAGATGAAGCCGGGGACGGCAGCGTGGGGGTGGGGGTGGGGGGGTGATTATGGCGTCTGGGGGCGACGATGATGCGGGGGTCCTGGCTGCATGTTTGGCTGCTGGTGTTTCGTGGACACACATTTAATGTGGTTGTGTTTCTGGCGGCGCAGCAAAGCATCTCAGCTGCCAGTTCTTTGGACTAACTAAAGCTGCAGCTCTGCAGCTGTCGCCATGCAGTTCTGCAGCCGTCACCATGCAGCTTTGCAGCTGTCGCCATGCAGTTCTGCAGCCGTTTCTGCAGCCGTCACCGTGCAGTTCTGCAGCCTTTTCTGCAGCTGTCACCGTGGAGCTTTGCAGCTGTCGCCGTGCAGTTCTGCAGCCGTTTCTGCAGCCGTCACCGTGCAGCTTTGCAGCCGTTTCTGCAGCTGTCGCTGTGCAGTTCTGCAGCCGTTTTGGCAGCCGTCACCGTGCAGCTTTGCAGCCGTTTTTGCAGCTGTCGCCGTGCAGCTTTGCAGCCGTCGCCGTGCAGTTCTGCAGCCGTCACCGTGCAGCATTGCAGCTGTCGCCGTGCAGCTTTGCAGCAGTTTCTGCAGCTGTCGCCGTGCAGCTTTGCAGCCGTCGCCGTGCAGTTCTGCAGCCGTCACCGTGCAGCTTTGCAGCTGTCGCCGTGCAGTTCTGCAGCCATTTCTGCAGCTGTCACCGTGCAGCTTTGGAGCCGTCGCCGTGCAGCTTTGCAGCAGTTTCTGCAGCTGTCGCCGTGCAGTTTTGCAGCCGTCGCCGTGCAGCTTTGCAGCAGTTTCTGCAGCTGTCGCCGTGCAGCTTTGCAGCCGTCGCCGTGCAGTTCTGCAGCCGTCACCGTGCAGCTTTGCAGCTGTCGCCGTGCAGTTCTGCAGCCATTTCTGCAGCTGTCGCCGTGCAGCTTTGCAGCCGTCGCCGTGCAGTTTTGCAGCCGTCGCCGTGCAGCTTTGCAGCTGTTTTTGCAGCTGTCGCCATGCAGCTTTGCAGCCGTCGCCGTGCAGTTCTGCAGCCGTCACCGTGCAGCTTTGCAGCCGTCGCCGTGCAGCTTTGCAGCTGTCGCCGTGCAGTTTTGCAGCCGTCGCCGTGCAGCTTTGCAGCAGTTTCTGCAGCTGTCGCCGTGCAGCTTTGCAGCCGACACCATGCGGCTCTGCGACCGTCGCTGTGCAGCTCTGCAGCCAGACACAACAACCGCGCCCCCCCCGACTCCTCTAACTCACCAGAGAGGAATCCAGCTCCTCCATTAGTGGAGCTGTTGTTCCAACCGTCCGTCCACATTCCTCGGCCTTCCATCGGCCCCAGATAAGAACCTTCTGATTACTCACTTGCATGCCTGTCATGGCTCCCAAAAATATGTTGATCCTAACAGACAGCCCCCCCACCCCAGCGGGGATCTACGGCTGCATGCCCCTCTAAAGATGTGCCGGCTTTTCCCAGATCTCATCACCACGCATGTGACCAGTGAAAGTGCTCGCATGTCTGATACTCGTCACCTGGGACGTAAAGACCCGGGATGGGACTTGCTTTAAACTTAAAGCTTCACATCTTTATAGCAAATTAACGAGCGCTGGAATTTCAGAAAGCAGCGTTTTGTTCATAAAAACGACCCCAACATGTTGGGACAGGGCTAAAACCCCTCCTCCAGTAGAAAGCACCCCCCCTCATGGCTTTCCCGTTCACCAGCTGCTCAACACTCCTTCGCTCCAACTCTGGAAACATGTGGTTATAATCCCACATTTCCCTCGAACTACACGTCAGGATCTGAGGGAAGCCCTGGCCCCCCCACTTCACAGCGCGCGTGTTAACTGCAGCTCATTTGTGAGTTTCCAGGCAGCTCAGACGGGTATTTGAAGCTGTCCAGCCTCGATGAGGAGGGCTGGCCGGGTCATCCAGAAGGTGCCAAATTACGGTTTTACTTAGATCGCTCCGGCTCGCCTTCTGGCTTTCATATCTTCTAAAAACAATGGATGTAAAAATGATTGTTGCTTAACAATAACTACAGACAAGCTGATGCAATTAAAACTAAATATAAAAGGCCGACAGGTCGGCACTCAAAGTTATTTCAAGTCATTTTAGATTTTAAATCTAAACTTTGGCTCCAGCTTGGTTGACTTAAACCATCTACATCAGTGATTCTTAACCACGGGGTCGCGGCCCGAGCTTGGGCCTTCAGCGCCACCTAGAGGGCCGTGAGGACCGTATATTTACACTGTTATTTATGACTGGATGAGTTGCAATGTAGCCTCCCTCCACCTGGTGGCGCTAATTTGTCAGAGTTCAACAAACAAGCAGAAGAAGACACTCAGCTAGCCGCTAGCCTGTAGCTAACGTTGTAAAGAAGAATTAAAACTAAATAATGAAGATAAAAATGGTCCCAAACCCTAAAGAGGCAAAAACCCACTCCAGTTTATTAAATACGGATTAGTGAGTGGAGATAACAAAGCAGAGCTGAGAAGATGGATGGAGCACCAGCTAATGCTAATGCTAACGTTAATGCTAACGGAAGCCCTGAAGCTGCATCTGAAAGCTTCATCTAGCAACAAACATCTAACACTTGTTGAAAAGAACGGATTTTTAAGGAAAAAAGAAAGAAAATCAGCTATTGATGCTGAAAATGTCTGTTATGTTTGGAAGTTCTTTATAAAACTCTACGAAAAGTTTAAAAAGATCAATTTTTTATTAAGTTTTGTGCTTTAAAGGCACTGCAGAAGATGTTTCGGCATTTCAGAAAGCAGATACCGAGCCGGAGCAATCTAAACCGTCCCAGCCACATCAGAGCATCTTTCCCATGAACATGGACCAACATACCTGTCGACAGGTGCAGACGTCTGATTGGACGTTACAGAAATCACCTGATTGCAGCGATTGTCTCAAAGTGTTTTAGTTTAGGAGCCCCGTCACACTTGTTTACTTGTTTTATCTTTGTTTGTTTTTAATATTTCTGTTGAACCACAATTCAAAATCAATATCATAATTTTAATCAAATTTTCATTTATTACTTTTCAACTTATTCCGCTCACAGCTGATTTTTTCCCGTCTTTAAAACGACGATGTGTAACAATTGTATATGGCAGCAACTCCCTCGTACTTTTCATGCTGCGTTCACATGTAATCGGGCAGACGGACGCCTCTATGTGCAGACGTGGTCCGTCAGTTACAGTGACATCAGTCCACATCTAATATGTTGTCATGGCGATGTCGTATTGTTTTCCCTGACCCATGTTTTACCGTCTTTCTCTCGGCTTCTGTGAATAAAATGACATCTGGTTTGTTACCGACGGCCGTCTGCCCGACTGCACGTGAACGCAGCATCAGTGTAACGCTGGTTCCTCCCCACTGCACCACGGTGACTTTTCAAAACCATCACCTCCAACTGAGCCGACATCTCCGGTGAGTTTCTGTGGTTTCCTGCTGTCACGCTTCTACTGAAGGTAAAAACATGGTGACTTAACATGGTAGCCCCATTTTTTTGGCCCACTTTGGGCCCTTTAGTACCAACGTAGCGGTTTAACCACCACAGCCTACCTGAGTATTGTTGCAGACCATGTCCATCCCTTTATGAGCACAGTGTAGCATCCTCTGATGCTGCTTCCAGCAGGAGAACGCACCATGTCATAAAGATGACATCATCCAGCAGGAGAACGCGCCATGTCATAAAGATGACATCATCTCAGACTGGTTTCTGGAACATGACGATGAGTTCATTGTACTCAAATGTTCTCCACGGTCACCAGATCTCAGTCCAACAGAGCAGCTTTGGGATGTGGTGGAACGGGAGGTTCTCATCATGATGTGGTGGAACGGGAGCTTCTCATCATGGATGTGGTGGAACGGGAGGTTCTCATCATGGATGTGGTGGAACGGGAGGTTCTAATCATGGATGTGGTGGAACGGGAGGTTCTCATCATGGATGTGGTGGAACGGGAGGTTTTCATCATGGATGTGGTGGAACGGAAGGTTCTCATCATGATGTGGTGGAACGGGGAGGTTCTCATCATGATGTGGTGGAACGGGAGGTTCTCATCATGATGTGGTGGAACGGGAGGTTCTCATCATGGATGTGGTGGAACGGGAGGTTCTCATCATGGATGTGGTGGAACGGGAGGTTCTAATCATGGATGTGGTGGAACGGAAGGTTCTAATCATGGATGTGGTGGAACAGGAGGTTCTCATCATGATGTGGTGGAACGGGAGGTTCTCATCATGATGTGGTGGAACGGGAGGTTCTCATCATGGATGTGGTGGAACGGGAGGTTCTCATCATGATGTGGTGGAACGGGAGGTTCTCATCATGGATGTGGTGGAACGGGAGGTTCTCATCATGTATGTGGTGGAACAGAAGGTTCTCATCATGATGTGGTGGAACGGGAGGTTCTCATCATGGATGTGGTGGAACAGGAGGTTCTCATCATGATGTGGTGGAACGGGAGGTTCTCATCATGTATGTGGTGGAACAGGAGGTTCTCATCATGTATGTGGTGGAACGGGAGGTTCTCATCATGGATGTGGTGGAACGGGAGGTTCTCATCATGGATGTGGTGGAACGGGAGGTTCTCATCATGGATGTGGTGGAACGGGAGGTTCTCATCACGGATGTGGTGGAATGGGAGGTTCTCATCACGGATGTGGTGGAACGGGAGGTTCTCATCATGGATGTGGTGGAACGGGAGGTTCTCATCATTAATGTGGTGGAACGGGAGGTTCTCATCATGGATGTGGTGGAACGGGAGGTTCTCATCATGGATGTGGTGGAACGGGAGGTTCTCATCACGGATGTGGTGGAACGGGAGATTCTCATCACGGATGCGGTGGAACGGGAGGTTCTCATCACGGATGTGGTGGAACGGGAGCTTCTCATCATGGATGTGGTGGAACGGGAGGTTCTCATCACGGATGTGGTGGAACGGGAGATTCTCATCACGGATGTGCAGCCGCAAAAATCTGCAGCAACTGCGTGATGATGTCATGTCAATATGGAGCAAAATCTCTGAGGAATGTTTCCAGAACCTTGTTGAATTTATGACACCAAGGATTAAAGCAGTTCTGAAGGTAAAAGGGGTCCAACCCGGTACTAGCAAGGTGTACCTAATAAAGTGGCCGGTGAGTGTATGTGTATATACATATATATATATATATATATATATATATATATATCGTGCGCTCTGAGGTATCTACTTTTGGCCACCCCTAAGTGAAAAAGTTCTGGCTCTGCCACTGGTGTATACCCGCACCTCAGGGTAACGGGGCTGCAGCAAACCGGGCCAAAGGATAAATCACAAATCAATAACTAAATCCCCAAAACAGTGTCTGCTATCACCATCTTTGGGTCGTTTGCAGAAAACTGAGGATTTTCCACCTCCGAAGTGCCGAGCGGCTCATCTGCATGAGCTGGATGTAAGTCTGGGACAATACTCCTCAGAGGTTGTGGATATGTAAGACGTAAACGGCTTCCCTCCCTGCAGCGGCTGCAGAGGGAACGTTGGTGCGTACCGGATCAATGGCTCGACCCATTAAGCCACCGCCTCGTCTAATAAGACCCCATCCTCGGGAACACCCCGAGCTGACCCGTGCTGCTGGGGACAATTACCAGAGAGTGGTCTTTCAGGACCAACGCCCACTTGACCCAGCAGCGCGGAGACATGGAGGAGATCCACATGATTTAAACTCCTCCCCAAGACGTGCTGACAAGGTTACCGGGTCAACGCAGACATTAACAGGTCAGTGTGTGGCCCACTTGGGAACAATTACTCCCGGTCACAGCTAAGTGGACACTTGATTGAACACGACGGAGGCAGGACACACTTCCCACAGATAACAATCCCCAAAGCCATTTAGGATAAAAAGCCCTTGTGATACAGCCTTTATGGGCAGAATTCATCTTCCTTTTCCCTTTTAAAAGAATGTGAGTGTGATAGAGAGCCATTCTGGAGGAGATGAGTCTGGAGAGCATTACCGTCTCTGCTTATGACACAGAAACAATTACAAGGTGACTGAGAGAAGCTAAACAACGGGACATCATCTTTCATTAACGGGGAAAACAGATACGCCACGAAGCCGGACTCTAGCCACGGTACCGGAGCTGAACCTGACCATAAACGCACCACTCCCGTAAATACCTGCGCGCTCATTACAGGAATAGTTCACCCACAGAATGATGTGCCTTCATCTTCTCCCCACCCTCATGCTGAGCAAGACTCTGGAGCACTTTTTTAATATCTCAAATGCAGCTGGAGATCCGGGGGGGGTTTTCGTTTTCCCCCCCAATTTCATATGATGGAGTTCACCAGCGCCCGATCCAAAAAGGCCCATAAAAGTCCAGAAAAACTTGTCAATATTCCTCCATACTGCTCGTCCAATGTACAGGTACTACCCAAAAAATTTTAATATCCGAAAAAAGTTCTTGTATTTCTGTAATTCAACTTAAATGTGAAATTTACGCATTTAATAGATAAATAATATGTAAATCAATAAATTTCAAGCTTTTGTTTGTTTGGATGTTGCTGATTAGAAGTTGCAGCTTAAGAAAACCTCAAATTCAAAAACTCAAAAAAATGAGAATATTGTGAAAAGCTCCAGTATTGCAGGTTCAGAGTGTCACATTCTAATCAGGTCAGTAATCCAAACACCTCCATAAGTACCCTGAGCCTCTAAAAAGTCTCTGTGTTGGTTTAGAAGAATTCACAATCATGGGGAAGATGCTGATCTGACCGTTGTGCAGAAAACCATCATTGACTCCCTGCACAAGGTGGAAAGACACAAAAAGTGATAGAAAAGAAGCTGGATGTTCTCAGAGTGTCTCAAAGCACATTAATGGACAGTTAAGTGGAAGGAAGAAGTGTGGAAGAAAAGTCACAACACAACGTAAGCCGCGGTGTTCAGAGACTACTCTGTCGATAATACAAGCGTAGAAGAAGAAATTCCCTGTTTACATTGTGCTGAGAGCGACAGAGCTGCAGACAAACACAAGAGGGGTTGGACATTGATTTAAAACAAAGAAAGAAAGAAAAAGAGAGCGATCTTGTCTGGTTTGGTCTGCCACGGCTTCCGTCGTGTCGTGAACTCTCATGGACGCATCGGGGAACTACGACACGTGGATGACAGTGGACGAGCAGTATGGAGGAATATTGACAAGTTTTTGTGGACTTTTATGGACCTTTTTGTTTCAGTCGCTGCTGAACTCCATTATATGAAAGTTGGGGGAAAAGGAAAACCTGTCTGATCTCCAGCTGCATTTGAGATATTAAAAAATGCTCCAGAGTCTTGCTCAGCATGAGGATGAGGAGAAGATGAACGCACATCATTCTGTGGGTGTACTATCCCTTTAATCCTGCAGCTTTTCTTTTCAGCCGTCTTCAACCTTTAACCTACTGACAGTCTGACCCTTCTCCCACCACAATGACTCAAACTTCGCTTCGAACATCTGGAGTCTTCTGCATCCACACAGTAACGAAAACAAATAGTTGGTGTGTTTCATCATAATGTGTGGGTTCCACATGAACCGCAGCGCAGAAAAAGCCAGCAGATGTTTTTGGGCTGCTACTGCAGATAAACGTGAAAGTTTGCTGGAGCAGCCGAGTTAGACGGTCACTCTTGTGCTCTGGGTAAACAAGCGAGCTGATCGATTCACCAACACATTCTGCTCACATTTGCATAAGCTGCATGTTGTTTGTGGCTTTGTTTCCTTTGTTTTTTTCATCCCCAGAGGCTTTGTTTATTTATTTCTCTGCATTAGAAATCAGTTCCACATTGTCTCTGGATCTGGTGGCTGCAGCTGCTGGTTGTTAGTGGCTGGAGATGACACAGTTCAGCACTTCTCCAGAAAGCAGCTGCAGAGGACACACTCTGCTCAAATAAGAAGATAAACACGTCAGTCTGCAGACGAGCTGATGCCATCCAGCGTCGTTCTGCACGTCTTTCCCTGCTCAGGAACCAGGAGGCCCAACGTCGTCGGCTGCACTGGGACAGAAACGACAGAGTTGTTCTGCACGTCTTTCCCTGCTCAGGAACCAGGAGGCCCAACGTCGTCGGCTGCACTGGGACAGAAACGACAGAGTCGTTCTGCACGTCTTTCCCTGCTCAGGAACCAGGAGGCCCAACGTCGTCGGCTGCACTGGGAACAGAAACGACAGCGTCGTTCTGCACGTCTTTCCCTGCTCAGGAACCAGGAGGCCCAACGTCGTCGGCTGCACTGGGAACAGAAACGACAGAGTCGTTCTGCACGTCTTTCCCTGCTCAGGAACCAGGAGGCCCAACGTCGTCGGCTGCACTGGGACAGAAACGACAGCGTCGTTCTGCACGTCTTTTCCCTGCTCAGGAACCAGGAGGCCCAACGTCGTCGGCTGCACTGGGACAGAAACGACAGCGTCGTTCTGCACGTCTTTCCCCTGCTCAGGAACCAGGAGGCCCAACGCCGTCGGCTGCACTGGGAACAGAAACGACAGAGTCGTTCTGCACGTCGTCGGCTGCACTGGGAACAGAAACGACAGAGTCGCTCTGCAGGTCTTTCCCTGCTCAGGAACCACGGAGGCCCAACGTCGTCGGGCTGCACTGGGAACAGAAACGACAGAGTCGTTCTGCAGGTCTTTCCCTGCTCAGGAACCAGGAGGCCCAACGTCGTCGGCTGCACTGGGAACAGAAACGACAGAGTCGTTCTGCACGTCGTCGGCTGCACTGGGAACAGAAACGACAGAGTCGTTCTGCAGGTCTTTCCCTGCTCAGGAACCAGCAGGCCCAACGTCGTCGGCTGCACTGGGAACAGAAACGACAGCGTCGTTCTGCACGCCTTTCCCTGCTCAGGAACCAGGAGGCCCAACGTCGTCGGCTGCACTGGGAACAGAAACGACAGAGTCGTTCTGCACGTCTTTCCCTGCTCAGAAACCAGGAGGCCCAACGTCGTCGGCTGCACTGGGAACAGAAACGACAGCGTCGCTCTGCACGGCTTTCCCTGCTCAGGAACCAGGAGGCCCAACGTCGTCGGCTGCACTGGGAGCAGAAACGACAGAGTCGTTCTGCACGTCTTTCCCTGCTCAGGAACCAGGAGGCCCAACGCCGCCGGCTGCACTGGGACAGAAACGACAGCGTCGTTCTGCACGTCTTTCCCTGCTCAGGAACCAGGAGGCCCAACGTCGTCGGCTGCACTGGGAACAGAAACGACAGAGTCGTTCTGCAGGTCTTTCCCTGCTCAGGAACCAGGAGGCCCAACGTCGTCGGCTGCACTGGGACAGAAACGACAGAGTCGTTCTGCACGTCTTTCCCTGCTCAGGAACCAGGAGGCCCAACGTCGTCGGCTGCACTGGGACAGAAACGACAGAGTCGTTCTGCACGTCTTCCCTGCTCAGGAACCAGGAGGCCCAACGTCGTCGGCTGCACTGGGAACAGAAACGACAGCGTCGTTCTGCACGTCTTTCCCTGCTCAGGAACCAGGAGGCCCAACGTCGTCGGCTGCACTGGGAACAGAAACGACAGAGTCGTTCTGCACGTCTTTCCCCTGCTCAGGAACCAGGAGGCCCAACGTCGTCGGCTGCACTGGGACAGAAACGACAGAGTCGTTCTGCACGCCTTTCCCTGCTCAGGAACCAGGAGGCCCAACGTCGTCGGCTGCACTGGGAACAGAAACGACAGAGTCGTTCTGCACGTCTTTCCCTGCTCAGGAACCAGGAGGCCCAACGCCGTCGGCTGCACTGGGAACAGAAACGACAGAGTCGTTCTGCACGTCTTTCCCTGCTCAGGAACCGGGAGTCCCAACGTCGTTGGCTGCACTGGGAACAGAAACGACAGAGTCGTTCTGCACGCCTTTCCCTGCTCAGGAACCAGGAGGCCCAACGTCGTCGGCTGCACTGGGACAGAAACGACAGCGTCGTTCTGCACGTCTTTCCCTGCTCAGGAACCAGGAGGCCCAACGTCGTCGGCTGCACTGGGAACAGAAACGACAGCGTCGTTCTGCACGTCTTTCCCTGCTCAGGAACCAGGAGGCCCAACGTCGTCGGCTGCACTGGGACAGAAACGACAGCGTCGTTCTGCACGTCTTTCCCTGCTCAGGAACCAGGAGGCCCAACGTCGTCGGCTGCACTGGGAACAGAAACGACAGCGTCGTTCTGCACGTCTTTCCCTGCTCAGGAACCAGGAGGCCCAACGTCGTTGGCTGCACTGGGAACAGAAACGACAGAGTCGTTCTGCACGTCTTTCCCTGCTCAGGAACCGGGAGTCCCAACGTCGTTGGCTGCACTGGGAACAGAAACGACAGAGTCGTTCTGCACGTCTTTCCCTGCTCAGGAACCAGGAGGCCCAACGTCGTCGGCTGCACTGGGACAGAAACGACAGAGTCGTTCTGCACGTCTTTCCCTGCTCAGGAACCAGGAGGCCCAACGTCGTCGGCTGCACTGGGACAGAAACGACAGCGTCGTTCTGCACGTCTTTCCCTGCTCAGGAACCAGGAGGCCCAACGTCGTCGGCTGCACTGGGACAGAAACGACAGCGTCGTTCTGCACGTCTTTCCCTGCTCAGGAACCAGGAGGCCCAACGTCGTCGGCTGCACTGGGAACAGAAACGACAGAGTCGTTCTGCACGTCTTTCCCTGCTCAGGAACCGGGAGGCCCAACGTCGTCGGCTGCACTGGAACAGAAACGACAGAGTTGTTCTGCACGTCTTTCCCTGCTCAGGAACCAGGAGGCCCAACGTCGTCGGCTGCACTGGGAACAGAAACGACAGAGTCGTTCTGCACGTCTTTCCCTGCTCAGAAACCAGGAGGCCCAACGTCAGCGGCTGCACTGGGAACAGAAACGACAGAGTCGTTCTGCACGTCTTTCCCTGCTCAGGAACCAGGAGGCCCAACGTCGTCGGCTGCACTGGGAACAGAAACGACAGCGTCGTTCTGCACGTCTTTCCCTGCTCAGGAACCAGGAGGCCCAACGTCGTCGGCTGCACTGGGAACAGAAACGACAGAGTCGTTCTGCACGTCTTTCCCTGCTCAGGAACCAGGAGGCCCAACGTCGTCGGCTGCACTGGGAACAGAAACGACAGCGTCGTTCTGCACGTCTTTCCCTGCTCAGGAACCAGGAGGCCCAACGTCGTCGGCTGCACTGGGACAGAAACGGCAGAGTCGTTCTGCCCGTCTTTCCCTGCTCAGGAACCAGGAGGCCCAACGTCAGCGGCTGCACTGGGACAGAAACGACAGAGTCGTTCTGCACGTCTTTCCCTGCTCAGGAACCAGGAGGCCCAACGTCAGCGGCTGCACTGGGACAGAAACGACAGAGTCGTTCTGCACGTCTTTCCCTGCTCAGGAACCAGGAGGCCCAACGTCGTCGGCTGCACTGGGACAGAAACGACAGCGTCGTTCTGCACGTCTTTCCCTGCTCAGGAACCAGGAGGCCCAACGTCGTCGGCTGCACTGGGACAGAAACGACAGAGTTGTTCTGCACGTCTTTCCCTGCTCAGAAACCAGGAGGCCCAACGTCAGCGGCTGCACTGGGAACAGAAACGACAGAGTCGTTCTGCACGTCTTTCCCTGCTCAGGAACCAGGAGGCCCAACGTCGTCGGCTGCACTGGGACAGAAACGACAGAGTCGTTCTGCACGTCTTTCCCTGCTCAGGAACCAGGAGGCCCAACGTCGTCGGCTGCACTGGGAACAGAAACGACAGCGTCGTTCTGCACGTCTTTCCCTGCTCAGGAACCAGGAGGCCCAACGTCGTCGGCTGCACTGGGAACAGAAACGACAGAGTCGTTCTGCACGTCTTTCCCTGCTCAGGAACCAGGAGGCCCAACGTCGTCGGCTGCACTGGGAACAGAAACGACAGCGTCGTTCTGCACGTCTTTCCCTGCTCAGGAACCAGGAGGCCCAACGTCGTCGGCTGCACTGGGACAGAAACGACAGCGTCGTTCTGCACGTCTTTCCCTGCTCAGGAACCAGGAGGCCCAACGTCGTCGGCTGCACTGGGAACAGAAACGACAGCGTCGTTCTGCACGTCTTTCCCTGCTCAGGAACCAGGAGGCCCAACGTCGTCGGCTGCACTGGGAACAGAAACGACAGCGTCGTTCTGCACGTCTTTCCCTGCTCAGGAACCAGGAGGCCCAACGTCGTCGGCTGCACTGGGACAGAAACGACAGAGTCGTTCTGCACGTCTTTCCCTGCTCAGGAACCAGGAGGCCCAACGTCGTCGGCTGCACTGGGACAGAAACGACAGAGTCGTTCTGCACGTCTTTCCCTGCTCAGGAACCGGGAGGCCCAACGTCGTCGGCTGCACTGGGAACAGAAACGACAGAGTCGTTCTGCACGTCTTTCCCTGCTCAGGAACCAGGAGGCCCAACGTCAGCGGCTGCACTGGGAACAGAAACGACTCTGGAGACGTTTCCGCCTCCCTGAGACTCTGGACAGAGCGGAAGCAACCGGCTCAGTTTTTAGATTTAGTTTTTAGTCCCACGAACCATCTGGGTACCTCTGACTTAAAGAATAACTGTCTTTTGTTTTCAACTTGGACCTTATTTCTAGGAGTTTATACGTGCATTTACTCACCGGTAAAGTTTCTGCATCATTTTGACTCTTTTGGAAGACATTTTGTTGAGTCACCCTCGGGCGTGCATCCATATAGTCATAAGAGAGACGGGGCAGCCTCTCTATCAGACATCTGCAGTAAAGCTCCTTCATTTCACCAATACTTTAAGT
The DNA here is from genome assembly GCA_023101725.1 of Atherinomorus stipes. Classification (NCBI taxonomy): domain Eukaryota; kingdom Metazoa; phylum Chordata; class Actinopteri; order Atheriniformes; family Atherinidae; genus Atherinomorus; species Atherinomorus stipes. Next base: position 73,218 of record JALJCO010001724.1, on the reverse strand, counting down.
AGAATGAACGAGTGCTATTGTCCTGTGAGTTCAGATTTAGCTTTCTGTTAGTTATCAGGGTGTTCTGCACACTTACGGGACCACGCGTTCACCATGCAGAAACTTTACCGGTGAGTAAATACTAGGGGTGTCCCCGACTAAGAATTTTCATAGTCGAACCTGATTCGTCAGATCATGTCATTCGTCGACGAATAGTCGAATCATGTTTTGTTTAGGCTATAAAACATGTCTGCTTGTTTAAAACCATTAAAACATTTAACAAAAAGAAAACGTGAAGGTATGTTGGTGTAAAACAGTTCATTAATTAGATTTTTATTTTTCAGTTAACACTGCAGGCATAAACCTAATATTTTTTCTTTCCTTTTTTTGCTTAACAATTTAAAGTCGGGAAAGAGAATTAAAACGGCGTAACAGCCGTTTTGCGCGGCGCACGGTCCAAATGTCAAACATATTAAGCGAAATTCCAAAAGAATAACCTTCACTGAATAAGTAAATTACACAATAACAAAAATAGGCTCATAACGAAATACAAAGTTATATCCAAGTAAACGGAAAGTAAAAGTTAGAAAGTGTGCAGTAAAATGGCGATGAGCTGGAGGTGCGCTCCTCGCTTCGTTAACAATAAAGTCGACAGGAGAATCTCCTCTGGATGGAGGTGGAGGTGGGGGGATGATCAGAACATCACAGTCATGATTATTCCACAACTTGCTGGATGGTTCAGCATCTTCTCCTGGTCTCTCCCGTTCACGGGGAACGGCTCCACATGTGCGCTCAACAGCTGACGCAGCGAGACGGCGGTCCAGTTCAGGACAAAGATAAAAGCGCTGCTCAGGGAGTCTGATATCAGCCGCAGGCTTCACGATTCAGGAAATTATGGTTCTTAAAAACGCGTTCTTTCCTGATACAATCTGAATCATCCTCCAGCAGCACCAGCGCATCCATCTGGAGCTTTATGCATTACGCACAGGAGTAGACGCGTGTTCATGTCTGTCAGACTGTTTCCACCTTCACAGACTGATGCTATAAATCAGTGGAAGAAACTACAATGATGATGTGACAGGTGAGTGTCCTTCATCATGTCTCTGGCTGAATGGTCAGTGCGCGCGACTCACCGGCAGACTGCGGTTTAAACCCGCCTGCCCGGCGCAGCTTGCTTTATGCCACACTTATAGTAACAGAATTATTCGGCTGCTAACAGACCTATGAAATGAATTATTAAAAGAACAAATTAATACTCTGTAAAAATCAAACGTTCAACCTCCTCCTACTGCAGAATGGTCTGATCTTTGCTTGGTAACCACATGTTGCGACTATTCGACTTAGAGACTCACAGTCGAAGCTCAGTCCTGGAAACGAATCGTCGAATCGTCGACTATTTGGGGACACCCCTAGTAAATACATGTAAAAACTCCTAGAAATGAGGTCCAGGTTAGGGATGTAACGATTACCGGTAAAATGGTCAACCGTGATAAAATTCCCAACGATTAGTGATACCGTTTCAAATTTTAATTATCGTTAAAACCATGACTGATTACTGCACTTTGAAAAACTCCCAGTGATGCTGCTCATTGGCTGGAAAAGCAGCAGCAGTCCCAGTTTGCAAGGTTTAATTTATGAAAACATGGAGGAAGGCAACAAAGGCCCCCGCGTGGACAGTCCTCTTGAGATTTTTCCTCCTTTAAAAAGGACAAAGTAGACATTTAGACCCATTTCGGACATTTTTAAAGATGCTGGGGGGTATTTCTATAACACCACAATAAAAATGATAACCGTGATCATTTTGGTCACAATAATCGTGATATAAAATTTTCATATGGTTACATCCCTCGTCCAGGTTGGGAAAAAAAAGGAAGTTATCCTTTAAAGCTGGCAGTCAGTGTGGAGGTGATGAAAAGGGGATAAACTGCATCACCGAGCTGACGTGCATTCACCTTCGTGCCCATGAGCAAGTTTCCTGTTTTTCTGATGACGTTTCTTCCCGTCAGTCAAAATTAAGTTGCCGAACACGAACGGCGGACGTGTGCAAGGCTGATAAAGGAGGTATCCAGACGTTCACCAGATAAAATCCCTTTAAAGCAGAACTCAGTAACTTCAGCTCGGGCCTCCCCCCTTAGTGGCGTCCTTTAACTATGGTAAAGTTCGTACTCCCCCTGACCCCCCCACAGCACACAGACGTCTTCTCTACGGTCTGTCCTCTGTTCTGAGCTTTTACTAGCTTGTTGATGCTACGTTGCTACGTTGCTAGCAGCAGCTCGTCTCCTGCAGCGGGACGTTTGGTTGTAAATATGCCGTGGGTTGCATTTTTCTCTGGTGTTGGCGGGTTGCAGGTAAGAATACGAACTTTTATTTACTTTTTGTGGAAATGACAGGTGATCATTGAGCTTATTCGGCCGTGAGGCTCTGTGATGCTCCACCCGGCGCCCAAGCAGCACAACGTGAACCGGATCTTCACTCTGGTCCAGCAAAGAGTTGCTTTTAGAGCCAGGAGCCGGTGTTTAGGTGGTGGGAAGATAAAGAACCGGTTTTTAGTCTGGTTCTGGTTCCAACCGGCACCGGAAGCAGGTCGGTGGATAGAGGACGAGTCAGCGGTTTCTGTCACAAGATCTGTGTCGGGTCGGCTCAGGCAGACTTGTAGGCCAGAGACACGGGGGGAGGAGGGGGGACATCGAATCGCTCTGTAAACACTTTGTTTGGCCCCACAGGGATTCTGAAAAGCATTTATGGAGGTGAAAAAGTTACAGAGTTCTGCTTTAACCACCGAGTTTATGAGCAGCTCTGCATCCGTTTACGCTGCAGAGCTGTAAACACACAATAAACACGGTAATTACAACAACCGCCTCAGTGATGCCAAAGGAAGACCAGGAGATCCAGACCGGATTCCCCGTTCTCCAGGCAGGAAACTCCACTGGCTGCTTCCAAAAAGTCCAACCAGCCGCAACCGGCACGAAGTCCAGCGGATCGTTTCCATCAGCAGAGGAGGAAACCTCCGAGGCTGGACGTGAGGAAGCTCCTGCAGCCTCATGGCTTCATGCAGGCCAACGCGGCGCCATCGGCCGCCTCGGGCCAAACACCTTCTACCTGCCCAGACACACACCGGGCAGGAGCTGCAGCCTCCGTCACCGTGTCACGGCTCTGAAACACCACCGAACCTGTTTGATTGGTGCGAGATCGTCACGTCTGACCTCTGCAGAGCAGATCTGCAACCGGACGGCCGCTCTGCTGCTGCTGGACACGTTAACGCGCACGTTCACACGGCTGCAGTGTTCTACAACACCATCAGAGCTCAGACCTGCTTCACAGCAGAACAGACTCCAGGTGCTGCACTCACAGCCCGACTGACAGTCCAATATCTGGCAGGAAAAACAGATTAATAGGTTGATTTATAAAAAAAGAATATAGAATGAATAAAATAACTTATTTTGTTCATAATTGGCATCGTTTATGTTTCTGCGGAGCACAAATGCAGCTTCCAGGCGACCTGATGAGTTTTCAGACCATCAGTCTACGCTGCATATTCCTGCAGCACTCTGATGGCCTCCAACGTTACATCACATTTTCCCTGCTCCATTATTCTCTTTGCCATAAAGTCCAGACTCGCATGAAGCTAGATAAAAATGTCCAACATGTCCAACATGTCCTCTTTGACAGTTAAAATCTGTAACTGTGACGTGACAAATAGTCTGTTGCTGATGTTCTAGCAACACAGCGATCAGCTGTTGCTGCCTGCGTGGTATTTCTGACCGAGTAAAACTACCAGTGACGTCATGACGGACAGTCACGTCCATCATTTTACCTCATTTTAACATTTTAACTGGAGACATGTTGATTCACGTTAATTTCATAATGTTATAAATGTAGCCGCGGTCACACTTCACTTGGCCGTATGGTGTTGCCAAGCAACGTTGTTATAAACGTAGTGTTGCCTAGCAACATTGTTATAAATGTAGCCGCGGTCACGCTCCACTTGGCTCTATAGCGTTGCCCTAGAAACATTGTTATAAATGTAGTGTTGCCTAGCAACGTTGTTATAAATGTAGCCACTGTCACAATCTACTTGGCTCTATAGTGTTGCTATAGAAACATTGTTATAAACGTAGCGTTGCCTAGCAACGTTGTTATAAACGTAGCCTTGCCTAGCAACGCTGTATCTTACTGCTGTAGTTAGTGAGAAGACGGGCGCAGACAGATCTCCATCTAGTGGATGAACGTAACATCATTCTGAGCTGCTCCCACACAGAACAGCATTTACTGCTTTATGACGACTTAACGGGATATCGTGTATAACCGCCTAAACTTCGGCCAATTAGGATTATTTTCTTAAAATTATTTTCATAAAAAATGAGTCCTTTCATAGACACACTGCAGTAAGATGATGTCATACAAACATGTCGATTCCACTGTTCTGGCCAAAACGGTGTGTGTGAGGTTTCACTGACCTCAGATCTTTCAGCATTAATTTTTAATGAGTTCATGTTTGTCTGCTGTGGACGTTACGGGCGGGAGGTGTTCCTGGTCATACACACAAGATGAGGACTGATGTGAGCTTCTGGGTTTTAACAGACGTCGGCTCACATGGAGGATGTTGCTTTTATCTGGAGGCCGTGATGATGTCCACAGTACAGGACAGAAAACGCTGCAGAGTGAATCACTCTAAACACTGAAAGTACGTTCATCTCACAGATGAATCACGGTGGAGGAAATGCCAGTTCGGCCATGAGCAACCGTGTCTTGTATTGTTTACATACGGCCCAACACGACGGGGCTGACCCTGATGAGAACACGATGAGGTCACCGGGAGGAAAACGACACGTCACTTGAAATCTGGTAAAGAAGGGCGTGGCGATCAATGAAGGTGGAGGGAGTTAAACACAAACAAAACAGATCTATAATAGCATGAAATCACACGTTAGCTGAGCTCACACTGAAGCCGTCGCTCCTGCAGCTGCTACTCTACAATTTACGGCTCAAATTGTTCTCACCTCTGCTTTTTCCATTCCTCTGCCTGCGAGGTTCAAGCAAACACTTCACGGCGCCCTGGAAGGTCTTTCACTCGGGATCGCTCCCGATGAAAGACATCAGAGCGGCGGAGTGAAAGAGAGAGAGCGCGTGAAGCGTACAGAAGCATCCATCTCATATTCTAATGTAGCCATTACGCTCTAAAAAGAGACTGCTCATCTATTCATTTTATGGGGCATTTGCAAAAAAAAGATGACACTGCAGGCCTGGTCAGAGTGATTAAAATTCTCTGAATTAGCGCTTCAATCACTGCATACAATCGCATATAAAGTACACAGAAATGCACTCAAAGGCCGGCCGGCTCGTCTCTGTAGCAGAATATGAAAAGATTGATTTACTCATATCTCACTTGGAGTTGTTTTCAGTGTGAGGAATTGATTGGTCAACACATTAAAAGCTTGTACATCATGCACTCATACACACTACATGAAAAGGCTTTTAGAAAAACATCCAATAACTCAGATCAGCTGATTGCTTCAACCACTTCATGTTTACAGCCCTCGCAGCAGGTGGAGGAAATTTTCAACAAAAGGTATAAACGGAAAAAAACGTCCGACAGCTCGGAGGAAAACAGCTCTTCACCAGGGTTTAAACCTCTCACACGGCGGCGCTGCAGCGACGCCGCGTCCTCTTATTATCAGAGAAATACGTCCAGAAAACCGCGTTTACTGAAAACACAACAAACACACGAAGATGCAGCCTGTTTACAGATGATGCAACATGTTTACAGCAGAAATAAACACGATTACAGCAGAAATAAACATGTTTAAAGCAAAAATAAACATGTTGACAGCAGAAATAAACATGTTCACAGCAGAAATAAACATGTTTACAGCAGACATAAACATGTTTACAGCAGAAATAAACATGTTTACAGCAGAAATAAACATGTTTAAAGCAGAAATAAACATGTTGACAGCAGAAATAAACATGTTTAAAGCAGAAATAAACATGTTGACAGCAGAAATAAACATGTTGACAGCAGAAATAAAACATGTTTATAGCAGAAATAAACATGTTGACAGCAGAAATAAACATGTTGACAGCAGAAATAAAACATGTTTATAGCAGAAATAAACATGTTTATAGCAGAAATAAACATGTTCACAGCAGAAATAAACATGTTTACAGCAGAAATAAACATGTTTATAGCAGAAATAAACATGTTTTTTAAACCCGTTTACAGCAGAAATAAACATGTTTACAGCAGAAATAAACATGTTTACAGCAGACATAAACATGTTTACAGCAGAAATAAACATGTTTACAGCAGAAATAAACACGTTTATAGCAGAAATAAACACGTTTACAGCAGAAATAAACACGTTTACAGCAGATATAAACATGTTTACAGCAGATATAAACATGTTTAAAGCAGAAATAAAAATGTTTACAGCAGAAATAAACATGTTTACAGCAGAAATAAACATGTTTATAGCAGAAATAAACACGTTTACAGCAGAAATAAACATGTTTACAGCAGAAATAAACATGTTTAAGGCAGAAATAAACATGTTTAGAGCAGAAATAAACATGTTTAAAGCAGAAATAAACACGTTTACAGCAGAAATAAACACGTTTACAGCAGAAATAAACATGTTTACAGCAGAAATAAACATGTTTACAGCAGAAGTAAACATGTTTAAAGCAGAAATAAACACGTTTACAGCAGAAATAAACATGTTTAAAGCAGAAACATGTTAAACATTTTTACAGTCTGGTTTAAACATTATTTTAGGTTTAATAGGTCAAGTTTACCTTCATGTAAACTGTGAGGGGGTGAATTTTTCTATAACTCATCCGTTTAGATGATATTTAATCTGGAAACTACACATAATTAGGGGCGTGTCCTTTTGATTGACAGGCGGCAGACCGGATGGTGGCGTCAATAGTAAATGGACTCATACAGCGCTGGTTCAGGCTGGAGTTCCCGGGTCAGGGTCCAGTCCAGGCTGGTGTTTCCGGGTCAGGGTCCAGTCCAGGTTTGTGTTTCCGGGTCAGGGTCCAGTCCAGGCTGGTGTTTCCGCATCAGGGTCTAGTCCAGGCTGGTTTCATCCGGGTCAGGGTCCAGTCCAGGCTGATTTGTCCAGGTCAGGGTCCAGTCCAGGCTAGTGTTTCCGCATCAGGGTCCAGTCCAGGCTGGTTTATCCGCATCAGGGTCCAGTCCAGGCTGGTGTTCCCGTGTCAGGGTCCAGTCTAGGCTGGTGTTCCCGGGTCAGAGTCCAGTCCAGGCTGGTGTTTCCGTGTCAGGGTCCAGTCCAGGCTGGTGTTTCCGGGTCAGGGTCCAGTCCAGGCTGGTGTTTCCATGTCAGGGTCCAGTCCAGGCTGGTGTTTCTGGGTCAGGGTCCAGTCTAGGCTGGTGTTCCCGGGTCAGAGTCCAGTCCAGGCTGGTGTTTCCGGGTCAGGGTCCAGTCCAGGCTGGTGTTTCTGGGTCAGGGTCCAGTCCAGGCTAGTGTTTCCGTGTCAGGGTCCAGTCCAGGCTGGTGTTTCTGGGTCAGGGTCCGGTCCAGGCTTGTGTTTCCGGGTCAGGGTCCAGTCCAGGCTGGTGTTTCCGTGTCAGGGTCCAGTCCAGGCTGGTGTTTCCGTGTCAGGGTCCAGTCCAGGCTGGTGTTCCCGTGTCAGGGTCCAGTCGAGGCTGGTGTTTCCGGGTCAGGGTCCAGTCTAGGCTGGTGTTTCCGGGTCAGGGTCCATTCCAGGCTGATTTGTCCAGGTCAGGATCCAGTCCAGGCTGGTGTTTCCGCATCAGGGTCCAGTCCAGGCTGGTTTCATCCGGGTCAGGGTCCAGTCCAGGCTAGTGTTTCCACATCAGGGTCCAGTCCAGGCTGGTTTCATCCGCATCAGGGTCCAGTCCAGGCTGGTGTTTCCGCATCAGGGTCCAGTCCAGGCTGGTTTATCCGGGTCAGGGTCCAGTCCAGGCTGGTTTATCCATGTCAGGGTCGAGTCCAGGCTGGTGTTTCTGGGTCAGGGTCCAGTCCAGGCTGGTGTTTCTGGGTCAGGGTCCAGTCCAGGCTGGTGTTTCCAGGTCAGGGTCGAGTCCAGGCTGGTGTTTCCAGGTCAGGGTCCAGTCCAGGCTGGTTTATCCATGTCAGGGTCGAGTCCAGGCTGGTGTTTCTGGGTCAGGGTCCAGTCCAGGCTGGTGTTTCCGGGTCAGGGTCCAGTCCAGGCTGGTTTATCCATGTCAGGGTCAAGTCCAGGCTGGTGTTTCCGGGTCAGGATCAAGCCCAGGCTGGTGTTTCCGTGTCAGGGTCCAGTCCAGGCTGGTTTATCCATGTCAGGGTCCAGTCCAGGCTGGTGTTTCTGGGTCAGGGTCCAGTCCAGGCTGGTGTTTCCGGGTCAGGGTCCAGTCCAGGCTGGTTTATCCATGTCAGGGTCGAGTCCAGGCTGGTGTTTCTGGGTCAGGGTCCAGTCCAGGCTGGTGTTTCCGGGTCAGGGTCCAGTCCAGGCTGGTTTATCCATGTCAGGGTCAAGTCCAGGCTGGTGTTTCCGGGTCAGGATCAAGCCCAGGCTGGTGTTTCCGGGTCAGGGTCCAGTCCAGGCTGGTGTTCCCGGGTCAGGGTCCAGTCCAGGCTAGTGTTTCCGTGTCAGGGTCCAGTCCAGGCTTGTGTTTCCGGGTCAGGGTCCAGTCCAGGCTGGTTTCATCCGGGTCAGGGTCCAGTCCAGGCTGGTTTCATCCGTGTCAGGGTCCAGTCCAGGCTGGTGTTTCCGGGTCAGGGTCCAGTCCAGGCTGGTGTTTCCGGGTCAGGGTCCAGTCCGGGCTGGTGTTTCTGGGTCAGGGTCCAGTCCAGGCTGGTGTTTCTGGGTCAGGGTCCAGTCCAGGCTGGTGTTTCCGGGTCAGGGTCCAGTCCAGGCTGGTGTTTCCGGGTCAGGGTCCAGTCCAGGCTGGTGTTTCTGGGTCAGGGTCCAGTCCAGGCTGGTGTTTCCGTGTCAGGGTCCAGTCCAGGCTGGTGTTTCTGGGTCAGGGTCCAGTCCAGGCTGGTGTTTCCGCATCAGGGTCCAGTCCAGGCTGGTTTATCCATGTCAGGGTCGAGTCCAGGCTGGTGTTTCTGGGTCAGGGTCCAGTCCAGGCTGGTGTTTCTGGGTCAGGGTCCAGTCCAGGCTGGTGTTTCTGGGTCAGGGTCCAGTCCAGGCTGGTTTCATCCATGTCAGGGTCCAGTCCAGGCTGGTGTTTCCGGGTCAGGGTCCAGTCCAGGCTGGTTTCATCCGTGTCAGGGTCCAGTCCAGGCTGGTGTTTCCGTGTCAGGGTCCAGTCCAGGCTGGTTTATCCGGGTCAGGGTCCAGTCCAGGCTGGTGTTTCCGTGTCAGGGTCCAGTCCAGACTGGTGTTTCCGGGTCAGGGTCCAGTCCAGGCTGGTGTTTCCGTGTCAGGGTCCAGTCCAGGCTGGTGTTTCCGGGTCAGGGTCCAGTCCAGGCTGGTGTTTCTGGGTCAGGGTCCAGTCCAGGCTGGTGTTTCTGGGTCAGGGTCCAGTCCAGGCTGGTGTTTCCGTGTCAGGGTCCAGTCCAGGCTGGTGTTTCCGGGTCAGGGTCCAGTCCAGGCTGGTGTTTCTGGGTCAGGGTCCAGTCCAGGCTGGTGTTTCCGTGTCAGGGTCCAGTCCAGGCTTGTGTTTCCGTGTCAGGGTCCAGTCCAGGCTGGTGTTTCTGGGTCAGGGTCCAGTCCAGGCTGGTGTTTCCGTGTCAGGGTCCAGTCCAGGCTGGTGTTTCTGGGTCAGGGTCCAGTCCAGGCTGGTGTTTCCGGGTCAGGGTCCAGTCCAGGCTGGTGTTTCCGTGTCAGGGTCCAGTCCAGGCTGGTGTTTCCGGGTCAGGGTCCAGTCCAGGCTGGTGTTTCCGTGTCAGGGTCCAGTCCAGGCTGGTGTTTCCGTGTCAGGGTCCAGTCCAGGCTGGTGTTTCCGTGTCAGGGTCCAGTCCAGGCTGGTGTTTCCGGGTCAGGGTCCAGTCCAGGCTGGTGTTCCCGGGTCAGGGTCCAGTCCAGGCTGGTGTTTCCGTGTCAGGGTCCAGTCCAGGCTGGTGTTTCCGTGTCAGGGTCCAGTCCAGGCTGGTGTTTCCGGGTCAGGGTCCAGTCCAGGCTGGTGTTTCTGGGTCAGGGTCCAGTCCAGGCTGGTGTTTCCAGGTAAGGGTCCAGTCCAGGCTGGTGTTTCCGTGTCAGGGTCCATCCAGGCTGGTGTTTCCGTGTCAGGGTCCAGTCCAGGCTGGTGTTTCCGGGTCAGGGTCCAGTCCAGGCTGGTTTCCTACCTCCTACTGGACTATCTGGAGCCTCGTGGACAGAACCAGACCACCAGCTGTGGACCTGCTGTTCGTTCACATACGATGAAACCAGAGTGATGTAACAGAGTCGGTTTTTCTCTCATCCACCGGTTTTCATCAAACTTTTCTACAGCGACGAGATTCTTACTTTGCAGTTTTGTCACCAGAATAAGGAAAGAGATTCAACTTTAGTTCTCACTAAACCATACGGACAAAAATAACTGAGACAGCAACTTTAATGAGGAAAACAGCAGCAGAGTGTTTCTGTAGTCATGCTACCTGCTTCAGCTCCACCCGGCTGATCTACTGACCGGAATCAGAAACAAAAACAAGCATCTCCAACCGGGTGGTTTGGGACCGAAGCCACGCCCGCTTTACAAAACAAACTCCCTCAGAGGAGCCGCACGCTGCCGCCGATGCCGGCAAACAACAACAAGGTGTGCAGCTCTACTGGGAGGGGAGGCGAACACAAACATCTGCGGGCGAGAGAGGGAGGCAGCGCATGGGAGAGAGAGAGAGAGAGAGAGGTGCTGCAACACAGCAGCTCAGTCTGAGGTCGCCTGAACCAGCCGGAGTCAAGGAGGATACGTCACCACCACCACGAAGAGCTCGCAGACCAGACGAGGACAGGGCTGTCCGATATACTGATATGATATTGTGATATATTTACATGAGAGAGATATGATATTTACACATATTGTTATATCGCGGCATTAATTGTGCAAATTTTTTTGCTTTATTTCTTCGTAATGACCCGGCTGCACCTCGACTGACTACAAAGGGGTCACCTGGTTATCTAATAAGGGTAAGAAAAAATATCGATACACCGAAATATTGTGATATTTTCATTTGCCAATACCAAATCTATATCTAAAAATGCGGTATTGATCTATTTTACAGATGAAATCTCGCAAGATATCGTTTTGTTACAAAATCCCATGAGATTTCACAAAATACTGCAGGATTTCGTAACAGAACGATTAGTAATTAGTAAAATAGATTGATACCATGTTTTTAAATGTAGATATGGTACTGGCATATGAAAATATTGTGATATTTCAGTGTATCGATATTTTTCCCACTCCTATTATTGTCTGGAAGACAATCCTCCCGAAGACTTTTACAAAGAAATCATAAAAACCAGCAACTATCTTTAATTACTTTGATCTAACAAACATCTCTAACCAGTGTTTGTCAGTTCCATCTCTGCAGTGGAGCGACACCTTTATGATAAACATGATTCAATACTAAAAAACAGCTGTTGATATGAAATGAAACATTTAGACAAATTAGGGTAAAAATACCGGGATATATCGTATATCATCATCAATATAAATATATTGTGATATGATATTTGGTCCATATCGGCCAGTTCTAGATGAGGATGACGTCAGCTGGAGGAGAAGCCGCGGAGCCAAGACGTCTTGAACCTCCGTTAACAAGAGTCCCAAATCCAGAGAACCCTGCATCCACCGCCTGCACGGCAGCTTTTAACCGCTCAGGTACGCAGCAGATTAAAGTCCCCCGTCATTAATCTCACGCAGCATCATCACAGTAAACAAGGACGAGGACGCCGGCCCAATTACAGCTGCTCTCAGCTGTCAAGTGTCTCACAGCGACAGGATGGTGGCGGTAACCTGCACACTTTCATCTGCGCTTCTCATCACCAGCTCGCACCTTCATCTCAGCACTGCATCCTGGGTAATTACTGCTGCCCAATTACCTCCCAGCTTGTAAATATACATCACCTAAACGAGCAGAAGCGTCAATTAGAGCAGCGTTTCATGCCGTCTCTGTGTGACAGCAGCAGCGGCGAGGACGGCGTCCACTTCAAAGCCGGCTCGGACACGCGGGCAACAGCACAGCTGAGTTTCAGGGTCATTAACGAGCAGCCGTGATTACAGCCGACAGCTCGGACAAGACGGGACCGAGAGATGAAGGGGGCCTCCCTCCAGACCAGCTCATGTCAGAAAACCTGAGTTCCTCTGCTCTACAGATGCAGCGAAGCCGCCATCGGACCTGCAGCCCGGCTGGACCAGCTCCGGATCCAGACCTAAAGGTCCACCTGGAGGTCCAGAGATCCAGCCAGAGATCCAGACCTGAAGGTCCAGACCTGAAGGTCCAGACGGACGTCCAGAGATCCAGCCGGAGGTTCAGACATCCATCTGGAGTTCCAGACCGGAAGGTCTAGCTGGAGATCCGGATATCCAGCCAGAGGTCTGGAGCTTGAGTTTGAGGTCTAGAGGTCCAGCTAGAGGTCCAGAGAGCCAGCCAGAGGTCCAGACCTGAAGGTCCAGCTGGAGGTCCGGAGATCCAGCCGGAGGTCCAGACCTGTAGGTCCAGCCGGAGGTCCGGAGATCCAGCTGGAGGTCCGGAGATCCAGCCGGAGGTCCGGAGATCCAGCCGGAGGTCCGGAGATCCAGCCGGAGGTCCAGACCTGTAGGTCCAGCTGGAGGTGCAGAGATCCAGCCGGAGGTCCGGAGATCCAGCCGGAGGTCCAGAGATCCAGCCGGAGGTCCAGAGATCCAGCCGGAGGTCCGGAGATCCAGCTGGAGGTGCAGAGATCCAGCCGGAGGTCCAGAGATCCAGCCGGAGGTCCGGAGATCCAGCCGGAGGTCCAGAGATCCAGCCGGAGGTCCAGAGATCCAGCCGGAGGTCCAGACCTGTAGGTCCACCTGGAGGTCCAGAGATCCAGCCAGAGATCCAGACCTGTAGGTCCACCTGGAGGTCCAGAGATCCAGCTGGAGGTCCAGACCTGTAGGTCCAGCTGGAGGTCCAGAGATCCAGCCGGAGGTCCAGAGATCCAGCCGGAGGTCCAGACCTGTAGGTCCAGCTGGAGGTCCAGAGATCCAGCCGGAGGTCCAGAGATCCAGCCGGAGGTCCAGCCTGTCCGGGTAAAAACATTTCATCCCTTATCAGCAGAGGATGATGGTGTGTTTCGGGTCCTCCACATCCTCAGACTGCAGTTCATGATGCGTTCAGGTGCAGCGTCGCGCCCTGCAGGCTGGGAATCTCAGTTCCAGCTGCAGCAGACAGAGGAAGGAGATGATGAGGATGAGCGAGGACCTGGCCTCGGTCCAGATCGCAGGCTGCAGCACGTTTGCTTCGCTTCTGCTCACTTCATCATATCCTCACGTCCGACGCCAGCGACAAGCCGAGTCAGAGAAAGTTTATCTCCATGGTAACAACAGAATAAACAACCCGTCATGAAACCTGAGTCGCCACCAGGTGATTGGTCCTCGCTGAGAAGCAGCAGAGCGAGGTCAGTAAAGGACAGCATCATCATCATCATGAGGACGTCCCCCGCTCTGAGGTTTCATCATCATCAAACATCAAAGCTGCTGTAAAACCTGCAATGGAGGTTCAAACACTCACAGCTGTGATGTCACCGACTCCACTGCAGCTTCAGGTGCTTCGCCTCCATCGCAGATAGAGCAGGTCTGCAGACGCAGACGATCTGCAGACAGAGACAGAGACGATCTGCAGACGGAGACGATCTGCAGACGATCTGCAGACAGAGACGGAGACGATCTGCAGACAGAGACGATCTGCAGACGGAGACGATGTGCAGCCGCAGACGGAGACGATCTGCAGCCGCAGACGGAGACGATGTGCAGCCGCAGACGGAGACGATGTGCAGCCACAGACGGAGACGATGTGCAGCCGCAGACGATCTGCAGACGCAGACGATCCACAGACGGAGACGGAGACGATGTGCAGCCGCAGACGGAGACGATCTGCAGCCGCAGACGGAGACGATCTGCAGACGCAGACGGAGACTATCTGCAGTCACAGACGGAGACGATGTGCAGCCGCAGACGGAGACGATCTGCAGACGGAGCTGATCTGGTCGCAGCTGCCTGGAAACTTTCATAACAGCAGACTTTAATCAGACCAGTTCCCCCAGAACTCGTCTGCAGAGCCGGACAGCTGATGGGAGCAGGTGGGGGGGGGGGTTCGCCTGCAGCATAGGTGAGGCCCCTCCAGTCCGGACCAATTACCTGCTGCATCCTGCACGCGCTCAGAAACACACATATCCCGAAGGCTGGAGGAGAAGCGAGGACTGAATCCAGAAACATGCAGCTCATCAGACTGGGGGGATTCCAGAAAAACCAAATCATTCCTGATTTAGATTCACTTCAGGGACGAACGGACACGCCGGGAAATATTCACCAAAAACCAGCAAGGTCCAAGTCCAGGTCCAGGTCCAGGTTCAGGTTCAGGTTCAGGTCCAGGTCCAGGTCCAGGTCCAGGTTCAGGTCCAGGTTCAGGTCCAGGTCTGTGGTCAAACTCTACCATCATCATCAGGTCCAGGTCCAGGTCCAGGTCCAGATTCAGGTCCAGGATCAGGTCCAGGTCCAGGTCCAGATTCAGGTCCAGGTCCAGGTCCAGGTCCAGATTCAGGTCCAGGATCAGGTCCAGATTCAGGTCCAGGATCAGGTCCAGGTCCAGGTCCAGGTCCAGATTCAGGTCCAGGATCAGGTCCAGGTCCAGGTCCAGATTCAGGTTCAGGTCCAGGTCCAGGTCCAGATTCAGGTCCAGGATCAGGTCCAGGTCCAGGTCCAAATTCAGGTCCAGGATCAGGTCCAGATTCAGGTCCAGGATCAGGTCCAGATTCAGGTCCAGGATCAGGTCCAGGTCCAGGTCCAGATTCAGGTCCAGGTCCAGGTCCAGGTCCAGATTCAGGTCCAGGATCAGGTCCAGGTCCAGGTCCAGATTCAGGTTCAGGTCCAGGTCCAGGTCCAGATTCAGGTCCAGGATCAGGTCCAGGTCCAGGTCCAGATTCAGGTCCAGGTCCAGGTCCAGGTCTGTGGTCAGACTCTACCACCATCATCAGGTCCAGGTCCAGGTCCAGGTTCAGGTCCAGGTTCAGGTCCAGGTCCAGGTCCAGATTCAGGTCCAGGATCAGGTCCAGGTCCAGATTCAGGTCCAGGATCAGGTCCAGGTCCAGGTTCAGGTCCAGGTCCAGGATCAGGTCTGTGGTCAGACTCTACCATCATCATCAGGTCCAGGTCCAGATTCAGGTCCAGGATCAGGTCCAGATTCAGGTCCAGGTTCAGGTCCAGGTCCAGGTTCAGGTCCAGGTTCAGGTCCAGGTCCAGGTTCAGGTCCAGGTTCAGGTCCAGGTCCAGGTCCAGGTTCAGGTCCAGGTCCAGGTCCAGGTCCAGGTTCAGGTCCAGGTTCAGGTCCAGGTTCAGGTCCAGGTCCAGGTTCAGGTCAAGGTCAAGGTCCAGGTCCAGGTCCAGGTCCAGGATCAGGTCTGTGGTCAGACTCTACCATCATCATCAGGTCCAGGTCCAGGTTCAGGTTCAGGTCCAGGTCCAGGTCCAGGTCCAGGTTCAGGTCCAGGTCCAGGTCCAGGTTCAGGTTCAGGTTCAGGTCCAGGTCCAGGTTCAGGTTCAGGTCCAGGTCCAGGTCCAGGTTCAGGTTCAGGTCCAGGTCCA
Organism: Atherinomorus stipes; assembly: GCA_023101725.1. Lineage (NCBI taxonomy): Eukaryota > Metazoa > Chordata > Actinopteri > Atheriniformes > Atherinidae > Atherinomorus > Atherinomorus stipes. Next base: position 57,521 of record JALJCO010001724.1, on the reverse strand, counting down.
GGTTCAGGTCCAGGTCCAGGTCCAGGATCAGGTCGGTGGTCAGACTCTACCATCATCATCAGGTCCAGGTCCAGGTCCAGGTTCAGGTTCAGGTCCAGGTCCAGGTTCAGGTCCAGGTCCAGGTCCAGGATCAGGTCTGTGGTCAGACTCTACCACCATCATCAGGTCCAGGTCCAGGTCCAGATTCAGGTCCAGGATCAGGTCCAGGTCCAGGTCCAGGTCCAGGTTCAGGTTCAGGTCCAGGTTCAGGTCCAGGTCCAGGATCAGGTCCAGGTTCAGGTCCAGGTCCAGGTCCAGGTTCAGGTTTAGGTCCAGGTCCAGGTCCAGGTCCAGGTTCAGGTCCAGGTCCAAGTTCAGGTCGAGGTCCAGGTCCAGGATCAGGTCCAGGTTCAGGTCCAGGTCCAGGTTCAGGTTCAGGTCCAGGTCCAGGTCCAGGTCCAGGTCCAGATTCAGGTCCAGGATCAGGTCCAGGTCCAGGTCTGTGGTCAGACTCTACCACCATCATCAGGTCCAGGTCCAGGTTCAGGTCCAGGTCAAGGTCCAGGTCCAGGTCCAGGTCCAGGTTCAGGTCCAGGTCCAGGTCCAGGTTCAGGTCCAGGTCCAGGTCCAGGTCCAGGTTCAGGTCCAGGTCCAGGTCCAGGTCTGTGGTCAGACTCTACCATCATCATCAGGTCCGGGTCCAGGTCCAGGTCCAGGTCCAGGTCAAGGTCCAGGTCCAGGTTCAGGTCCAGGTCAAGGTCCAGGTTCAGGTCCAGGTCCAGGTCCAGGTTCAGGTCCAGGTCCAGGTCCAGGTTCAGGTCCAGGTCCAGGTCCAGGTCCAGGTTCAGGTCTGTGGTCAGACTCTACCATCATCATTAGGTCCAGGTCCAGGTTCAGGTCTGTGGTCAGACTCTACCACCATCATCAGGTCCAGGTCCAGGTCCAGGATCAGGTCTGTGGTCAGACTCTACCACCATCATCAGGTCCAGGTCCAGGTTCAGGTTCAGGTCCAGGTCCAGGTCCAGGTCCAGGTCCAGGTTCAGGTCTGTGGTCAGACTCTACCACCATCATCAGGTCCAGGTTCAGGTTCAGGTCCAGGTCCAGGTCCAGGTTCAGGTCTGTGGTCAGACTCTACCACCATCATCAGGTCCAGGTCCAGGTTCAGGTCTGTGATCAGACTCTACCACCATCATCAGGTCCAGGTCCAGGTCCAGGATCAGGTCTGTGGTCAAACTCTACCACCATCATCAGGTCCAGGTCCAGGTTCAGGTTCAGGTTCAGGTCCAGGTCCAGGTCCAGGTCCAGGTTCAGGTTCAGGTTCAGGTCCAGGTCCAGGTCCAGGATCAGGTCCAGGTTCAGGTCCAGGTCCAGGTTCAGGTTCAGGTTCAGGTCCAGGTCCAGGTCCAGGTTCAGGTCCAGGTCCAAGTTCAGGTCCAGGTCCAGGTCCAGGATCAGGTCCAGGTTCAGGTCCAGGTCCAGGTCCAGGTTCAGGTCCAGGTCCAGGTCCAGATTCAGGTCCAGGATCAGGTCCAGGTCCAGGTCCAGGTCTGTGGTCAGACTCTACCACCATCATCAGGTCCAGGTCCAGGTCCAGGTTCAGGTCCAGGTTCAGGTCCAGGTCAAGGTCCAGGTCCAGGTTCAGGTCCAGGTTCAGGTCCAGGTCAATGTCCAGGTTCAGTTCCAGGTCCAGGTCCAGGTTCAGGTCCAGGTCCAGGTCCAGGTCTGTGGTCAGACTCTACCATCATCATCAGGTCCGGGTCCAGGTCCAGGTCCAGGTCCAGGTCAAGGTCCAGGTCCAGGTTCAGGTCCAGGTCCAGGTCCAGGTTCAGGTCCAGGTCCAGGTTCAGGTCCAGGTCCAGGTTCAGGTCCAGGTTCAGGTCCAGGTCCAGGTCCAGGTTCAGGTCTGTGGTCAGACTCTACCATCATCATCAGGTCCAGGTCCAGGTTCAGGTCTGTGGTCAGACTCTACCACCATCATCAGGTCCAGGTCCAGGTCCAGGATCAGGTCTGTGGTCAGACTCTACCACCATCATCAGGTCCAGGTCCAGGTCCAGGTTCAGGTCCAGGTCCAGGTCCAGGTTCAGGTCTGTGGTCAGACTCTACCACCATCATCAGGTCCAGGTTCAGGTTCAGGTCCAGGTCCAGGTCCAGGTTCAGGTCTGTGGTCAGACTCTACCACCATCATCAGGTCCAGGTCCAGGTTCAGGTCTGTGGTCAGACTCTACCACCATCATCAGGTCCAGGTCCAGGTCCAGGATCAGGTCTGTGGTCAAACTCTACCACCATCATCAGGTCCAGGTCCAGGTCCAGGTCCAGGTTCAGGTCCAGATTCAGATTCAGGTTCAGGTCCAGGACCAGGACAAGGTTCAGGTCCAGGTCCAGGTCCAGGTTCAGGTCCAGGTCCAGGTCCAGGTCCAGGTCCAGGTTCGATTCAGGTTCAGGCCCAGGTCCAGGTCCAGGTCCAGGATCAGGTTCAGGTTCAGGTCCAGGTCCAGGTCTGTGGTCAGACTCTACCATCATCATCAGGTCCGGGTCAACGTCCAGGTCCAGGTCCAGGTCCAGGTCTGTGGTCAGACTCTACCATCATCATCAGGTCCAGGTCCAGGTCCAGGTCCAGGATCAGGTCTGTGGTCAGACTCTACCATCATCATCAGGTCCGGGTCCAGGTTCAGGTCCAGGTCCAGGTCCAGGTCCAGGTCCAGGTCCAGGTCTGTGGTCAGACTCTACCATCATCATCAGGTCCGGGACCAGGTCCAGGTTCAGGTTCAGGTTCAGGTCCAGGTCCAGGTCCAGGTCCAGGTTCAGGTCTGTGGTCAGACTCTACCACCATCATCAGGTCCAGGTCCAGGTTCAGGTCTGTGGTCAGACTCTACCACCATCATCAGGTCCAGGTCTGTGCTCAGACTCTACCATCATCATCAGGTCCAGGTCCAGGTCCAGGATCAGGTCTGTGCTCAGACTCCACCACCATCATCGTCAAACGCGCGTTTGACGAGAATTTTTGGCGCCACCAGCCTCAAACGTGCGTCTGACTTGTACGAACAGAGCGTATTTCTTCTATCCGTTTATTCAAACAGAGCGTATTTCTTCTATTCGTTTATTCGAACAGAGCGTATTTCTTCTATTCGTTTATTCGAACAGAGCGTATTTCTTCTATTCGTTTATACGAACAGAGCGTATTCTATCCGTTTATTCGAACAGAGCGTATTTCTTCTATTCGTTTATTCGAACAGAGCGTATTTCTTCTATTCGTTTATACGAACAGAGCGTATTTCTTCTATTCGTTTATTCGAACAGAGCGTATTTCTTCTATTCGTTTATTCGAACAGAGCGTATTTCTTCTATTCGTTTATACGAACAGAGCGTATTTCTTCTATTCGTTTATTCGAACAGAGCGTATTTCTTCTATCCGTTTTATACGTGTGACCATATGAGCCCCGTCACTGAAAATGAGACGTGGTGTGAACGGACCGGCGCTCTGCTGCTCTCTAGTAAGCAGAGAAAAACACTTTTCACAGATAAAATCACAACGTGCTGCACAGAAGCGCCGGAATAAAAACGTACATGAAAACCCGGCCAACATCTAAAACTACGGCTATTACAAAATCTCATCTGTTCTCACAAACATAAGCTTCCTTTCTCATTTGCAGCTTGTATATATGTGTGTATATGTATGTCTGTAATACACATATATATACATATATATATAGATAGATATTTATATATCTGTATTTTTTGTGTGTTGACTTGTCAAGGCATTAAGGATAAAAATTAGTGTTGCTATAATCCTGCGTATTTACATTTTATGTTCATTAATATGCACTGTCCTTTTAACAGAAACTCAAACTTAAACATTTTAGCTTCGAAGCCCCATCATGCTTTATTTTTTTGTTTATTTTTAATGTAATGTAACAACAACAATAATAATAATAATAATAATATACACACACAGCGGGATAAAATGTATTGAACATGTCAACATTTTTCTCAGAAAATATTTTTCTAGTAGAGCTATTGACATGAAATTTTCACCAGATGTCTGCAACAACCCAACTAATGCACACATATAAAGAAATCTGAACATTTATGTTCATAAATGAAGTTACGTGAAATATAGTGAAACAGGGAAAAAGTATGAACACATGAAGAAATGGAGACAAAAAGATGTGAAAGCCAAGAAAGCAGCTGGAGTCTGTCAGTATTCATATATAATATCAGCTGCTTTAGTCCTGATTGATGCCTTTAAAAAGGTTTCTCATCACCAAGGCGTCAGACAAGAAGCATTGCATGATGGGTAAAAGCAAAGAGCTGCCTTATTATTGCAAACACACTGAAGGCATTGGTTCCAGGTGCATTTGTAAACTTGTGAAAGTTCCAGTGAGCACCATTGGGACCATCATCCGGAAGTGGAAAGAACACGGCATGGTCATAAAGCGGCCACCCCACCAATATTTAACTGATATTTAACCGATCAGCACGCTGTTTCTAAAGTCTACAGAAAAAAAAACTTCTAAAACTTCTTTTTTATTGACTTTAAAACTTCTAAAGACAAGAGGGAAAAAATACTGATACAGTGAAATATCGCAATATTTTCACATGCTGATATAATGGCATTTAAAAACGCTGCATTGATCTATTTTACTGATGAAATCTTGCGATATTTCATCATTCTGTTACGATATCTCGTAAGAATTCACAAAATATCGTGAGATTTTGTAACAGAACGATGAAATCTCGCAAGATTTTGTCAATAAAACAGATTGATACTGCATTCTTAATTATCTATTTGATATTGGCATATGAAAATATCGTGATATTTAAGTGTATCGATATTTTTTCCCACCCCCATTTTTCAAAGTGTTTGAAACGGATAACAAAACTGCTATCCGCAATGACTGCTTATTTTTTTCAGCTCTAATATCAGTATCGATATCGTTCATCGGCCAAAATTGAACTGAGACCAGAACTGAACTCTTCGAATGTCATAAGACACAACCGCATTTGACCCAAAACAGCATAGCAACAGTGAAGTTTGGAGGTGGAGCATCATGGTGGGGGCTGTTTTTCAGCATGTGGTACTGGCAGAAGGAAGAATGAATGGAGGAACGTAGAGAGACATTCTGGACCAGAACCTGCTGCATCTGCCAGAAAACGTCTCTGATGGTTCCTGTAACTTCGTCTCCTCAGTCCAGTCCAGGACCGCAGCTCAGACCAGTCCAAACGGGGGACATGTCTCTGTCAGCATGACAGATGCTGACAGAGGACGGTCATTAATGTCCATCCGGACAAAAACCATCAGCTGGGTGAAAGAGGGCCGGTCCGGCAGGGACGGGGACGAGGACGGGGACGAGGACGAACATTTCAGGTTCTTCATCTGCAGAACGAGCATTTTTCATCTTCCTAAAACCAAACCCGGGGGACGACCGTGTCCCCGTCCAGACCAGCAGAACCCCGTCCATGCGAAGCGTCTGACATCCAGGCCGGGACGGTTGGGGGGTGTTTAAAACCTGGCTCAGCGCTGAAGGTCCGTTTCTGCATCAGTGAGCACACAAACGCAGCGCCTGCTCGTGACAACAGCCCAGCAGCAGCCTGTTTGATCTCCAGTGTTTCCCTAATCTGGGTTGTCAAGGTTCGCTCGATGGAGGCTGTTTACTTTACTTCTCCTGCAGAAAACTGCCTTTTCTTTCTCTCCCTCAGACAATGACTAATCCGGAGACCGAGGAGGAGGGAGCTCCGCCAGGACAGCCGTTAAAGCTGCAGCTTCCCTTTTCAGACGCTTTTCCTCCTGCAGCTGCAGCCGCACGGAAAACCAGCACTTCAGCACAGCTCACCGTAAACCGGTGGCACAGATCACCGTAAACCGGTGGCACGCTCACCGTAAACCGGTGGCAAAGATCACCGTAAACCGGTGGCACAGCTCACCGTAAACCGGTGGCACGCTCACCGTAAACCGGTGGCACAGATCACCGTAAACCGGTGGCACAGCTCACCGCAAACCGGTGGCACAGATCACCGTAAACCGGTGGCACAGATCACCGTAAACCGGTGGCACAGATCACCGTAAACCGGTGGCACAGATCACCGTAAATCGGTGGCACAGATCACCGTAAACCGGTGGCACGCTCACCGTAAACCGGTGGCACAGATCACCGTAAACCGGTGGCACAGATCACCGTAAACCGGTGGCACAGCTCACCGTAAACCGGTGACACGCTCACCGTAAACCGGTGGCACAGATCACCGTAAACCGGTGGCACAGATCACCGTAAACCGGTGGCACAGATCACCGTAAACCGGTGGCACGCTCACCGTAAACCGGTGGCACAGATCACCGTAAACCGGTGGCACAGCTCACCGCAAACCGGTGGCACAGATCACCGTAAACCGGTGGCACAGATCACCGTAAACCGGTGGCACAGATCACCGTAAACCGGTGGCACAGATCACCGTAAATCGGTGGCACAGATCACCGTAAACCGGTGGCACGCTCACCGTAAACCGGTGGCACAGATCACCGTAAACCGGGGTGGCACAGCTCACCGCAAACCCGGTGGCACAGATCACCGTAAACCGGTGGCACAGATCACCGTAAACCGGTGGCACAGCTCACCGTAAACCGGTGACACGCTCACCGTAAACCGGTGGCACAGCTCACCGCAAACCGGTGGCACAGATCACCGTAAACCGGTGGCACAGATCACCGTAAACCGGTGGCACAGATCACCGTAAACCGGTGGCACAGATCACCGTAAACCGGTGGCACAGATCACCGTAAACCGGGTGGGCACAGATCACCGTAAACCGGTGGCACAGATCACCGTAAACCGGTGGCACAGATCACCGTAAACCGGTGGCACGCTCACCGTAAACCGTTGGCACAGCTCACCGTAAACCGGTGGCACAGATCACCGTAAACCGGTGGCACAGATCACCGTAAACCAGTGGCACGCTCACCGTAAACCGGTGGCACAGATCACCGTAAAACCGGTGGCACAGATCACCGTAAACCGGTGGCACAGGATCACCAGAAACCGGTGGCACGCTCACCGTAAACCGGTGGCACGCTCACCGTAAACCGGTGGCACAGCTCACCGTAAACCGGTGGCACGCTCACCGTAAACCTGTGGCACGCTCACCGTAAACCGGTGGCACGCTCACCGTAAACCTGTGGCACGCTCACCGTAAACCGGTGGCACAGCTCACCGTAAACCGGTGGCACAGCTCACCGTAAACCTGTGGCACGCTCACCGTAAACCGGTGGCACAGCTCACCGTAAACCGGTGGCACAGCTCACCGTAAACCGGTGGCACAAATCACCGTAAACCGGTGGCACAGATCACCGTAAACCGGTGGCAAAGATCACCGTAAACCGGTGGCACGCTCACCGTAAACCGGTGGCACAGATCACCGTAAACCGGTGGCACGCTCACCGTAAACCGGTGGCACAGCTCACCGTAAACCGGTGGCACAGCTCACCGTAAACCGGTGGCACGCTCACCGTAAACCGGTGGCACAGATCACCGTAAACCGGTGGCACAGCTCACGTAAACCGGTGGCACAGATCACCGTAAACCGGTGGCACGCTCACCGTAAACCGGTGGCACAGATCACCGTAAACCGGTGGCACGCTCACGTAAACCGGTGGCACAGATCACCGTAAACCGGTGGCACAGATCACCGTAAACCGGTGGCACGCTCACCGTAAACCGGTGGCACAGCTCACCGTAAACCGGTGGCACGCTCACAGACCCGGAAATAAAGAAATTCAGAATTTGATCATATACATATATATATATGTATATATACACACATATATATTAGAGATGTACTATATTAGAATTTTGGCCAATATCTGATATACTAATATTTTAAAACTCATGTGGCCGATAACTGATATTGATACCGATATTAAAGCTGACAAAAATAAGCAGTCATTGCAAATAGCATTTTTGTTATCAGTTTCTGACACTGTAAAATGTAGGGGTGGGAAAAAATATTGATACACTGATATCGGCATATGAAAATATGCCGATATCATATTGACATTTAAAAATGCGGTATCAATCTATTTTACTAACAAAATCTTGCAATAAATCGCGAGAATTCACAAAATTTCGTGAGATTTTGTAACACAACGATGAAATCTTGCGAGATTTTGTAAATAAAATAGATCAATACCACGATTTTAAACACTGATTTGATACAGGCATATGAAAATATTATGATATTCCAGTGTATAGATATTTTTTCTCACCACTATTTTTCGAAGTGTTGGAAACAGGTAACAAAACTGCTATTTGCAATGACTGCTTATTTTTTTCAGCTTTAATATCAGTATCAATATCGGTTATCGGCCACATGAGTTTTAAAATATCGGCATATCGGATATCGGTTAAAATTCCAACATTGTGGATCCCTATCAAATCCCTGTCCCAGGCTTTGCTGACAAAAGCAAGAAATGCAAAAATTTCTCTACACGGGATCCAACTTAAGATATTTTCATCCAGTAGCCAAAACAAATCTGCATTATTTCTGTTTATACACTCAAATAAAACAAGTCTTAGATCAGAGGACAGAGGACGATAAAGGACAAAATGATATTCATCTTCCAGCACATTCAGGTCACAGAGTAAACAGACCCTCTCCTCCTCAGGGAGACCCTGGTACCTGCCCACTTCCACTGCCAGAGGGGACGGCTGTCCGATATACTGATATGATATCACGATATGATATTTACATGAGAGAGATATGATATTTACACATATCGTTATCTTGCGGTGTTAATTGTGCAATTTTATTTGCTTTATTTTTTAAGTAAAGACCCGGCTGCACCTTGACTGACTACAAAGTAGAACAGATCGATACCACGTTTTTGAATATCAATATGGTATCGGTAAATGAAAATTTCATGATATTTCAGTGTATCGATATTTTTTCCCACCCCTATTACTTAAACTGTCTGGAAGACAATCCTCCCCAAGAGTTTTACAAAGAAATGATAAAAACCAGCAAATATCTGTAATTACTTGGATCTAACAAACATTTTTAACAGTGTTTTCAGTTTCATCTCTGCAGCGATACTTTTATGATAAACAGCTGTTTGAGAATAAATGAAACTTTCAGACTAATTAGGGTAAAAATACAGGGATATATCGTATATCGTCATTTAAAATAAATATATTGTGATACGATATTTGGTCCATATCACCCGGCCCTACCAAAGGGGGGGCTACCAGTTCTGAACTGGGATTCAGTTTGGTACTTTTCCTTAAATCATATGTAATTCCTTAGTTTGGGTTTTCTACAGACGTCCTGTTATCATTGTTTTTTCAAGTTATCGAAAAGAGATTGTTTTAAATTATTTAGATTACATTGCAGTGTACATACATACACATTTATATATGTATATGTATATATATATATACGCATATATATAATAAATCAAACGTGTCTAATTTATGTATTTATCTAGTAAATGAAGGGGGTGGGATGGGGGTGTTTCAGGTCCAAACACTGATCGGTTTTCTTTCTATAATTAATAAAAGGCGTAATCGGAATAAAAGCGGCAGTTGTGGGTAAAAGCTGATGGTCTGCAGGGGGGGGGTCTGCGGCGCTTCTCTGTCAGGATTCACATCCATCAGCTCAGTTCTTCTGCGGGAAATTTAAGATTTTATTCCAGAAAACCGCATTTAGAAATGACGCAGTGAAATCTTGCTGTCCAAACTTTGCGCTGTTCAGGAGCGCAACGTTTAACGCTGCAGGTTGCAGTTGTGCGTGCGCGCGCGCGTGTGTGTCTCTGTGCGTGAGGACAGGTGAGAGGCGGACAGGTGAGTTACCTGCGGCGTCCTGCGGACCCTCGCGGCGGACCTGGTCTCCTTCCTCCGGGTCCCGACTCAGCACGTGCGGGGTGGTGGGGTGTGTGTGTGGGGGGGGTGAATCACGGCATCCAGAAACTTCTTCTCCTCCGCGTGAAAGTTTCCAACTCCCCCCGCAGCTCGGTAGCGGCTACCGCTAACTAGCAGCTCCTCCACCGCAAAGCGCAGCGCTTTTCCCGCAAACGTGCGTCCCCCGCAGGGTCGCGTGCAGCCCCGAACTTCAGCCGCGGAACAACTTCCAGAGGAGTGGAGGATTCCAGGCGCACGCGCGGCCGCGGAGCAGCAACTTTGCTTCTTGTGTACCGCTGACTTTCTGCCTCCCGCAGGTACCTGAACGCCGCACGAGGCTCCGCGAAGAAACTTACGGCAGGAAAAGCAGCGCACGCGGACGGCACCGACTTCTGCTGCACGCGACCGACGCTCGCGACACCGGCAGCCACGCTCACGCGCGCGCGTGCTGGGGTGGAAGTAAAAGCAGAAAAAGCTCCTCTACCGTTCAAGTCACGCGCAGGGAGGGGCTGAAGGCTGTCGCGCGCTCCTGCCTCCTCTGATGAGGCTCACGCGCCGGCAGGAGGAGGAGGAAGAAGAGAAGAAGAAGAAGAGAGAAAAGAGGAAGAATCGCGGATTTGGATGTTGTTGTTGTTGGGATTGTCCGGAGCCCATGACGTCACATCCACCTGCTGAGTAAACAAGGTCGCAGATCAGAAACATCCGTCACGAGACGCGTTCTAGGTGGCGCTTTCTGCGCGGAAATGGAGCGAAATGCGGCAGTTTTAGCGGAAAGTGTGAGAGAGAGACACGAGGCTGCAGAGAGACGCTGAAGGGAGGAATGATCCCAGAGTTACCTCACAATTATGATTCTGAATCATCACAATGATTCCAGAATCAGCAGAATGATCCCAGAGTTACCTCACAATGATTCCAGAATCAGCAGATTGATTCCAGAATCATCACAAATGATTCAAATCCCAATGATTCTGGAATCATCAGATTGATTTCAGAATCAGCAGATTGATTTCAGAATCAGCAGAATGATCCCAGAATCAGCACAGTGATTCCAGAATCAAATCACAATGATTCCAGAATCATCACAGTGATTCTGGAATAATCAGATTGATTTCAGAATCAATTCAGAATGATTTCAGAATTAATTCAGAATGATTCTAGAATCAAATCAGAATGATTTCAGAATCAATTCAGAATGATTCCAGAATCAAATCAGAATGATTTCAGAATCAATTCAGAATTATTTCAGAATCAAATCAGAATGATTTCAGAATCAATTCAGAATGATTTCAGAATCAATTCAGAATTTCAGAATCAATTCAGAATGATTTCAGAATCAAATCAGAATGATTTCAGAATCAATTCAGAATGATTCCAGAATCAAATCAGAATGATTTCAGAATCAATTCAGAATTATTTCAGAATCAAATCAGAATGATTTCAGAATCAATTCAGAATGATTTCAGAATCAAATCAGAATGATTTTAGAATCAAATCAGAATGATTTCAGAATCAAATCAGAATGATTTTAGAATCGAATCAGAATGATTTTAGAATTAATTCAGAATGATTCCAGAGTCAAATCAGAATCATCTCTAAATGATTTCAGGAGCAATTCAGAATGTATATATATATGTGTATATTGAAATTGATAATAATAATAAAAATTCCATGAAAATCATGACATTGATTTTGAATTGTGGTTCAACAGAAATATAAAAAACAAACAGAAAATAAACAAGTAAACAAGCGTGATGTGGCTCTGAAGCTAAAATGTTTTTGGGCAACACAATCAGGTGTTTTCTGTAACGTCCAATCAGACGTCTGCACCTATTCACAGGTGTTTTTGTCCACACTTCATGGAACGGTCTCTAATGTGTCTTTGACAGTTTTATTTGTTTTTTTGTTGTTGTTTTTTTAAATGATTGTTTCCAGCCACAATTTAAAGCAACATTTTATTTCACCAATTTGTAATTTTGTAAAAATGTATTTATCATTAGTTTCTTTGGTTTTCTGTTATTTGAATTACTAATCTAATTGATCCTTTTCTTTAATTGGAGGGTCTGAATAATACTGAGGACGACTGTACATATATATATATATATATGTACATGTACACAGTATACAATATAAGTCTGCTTCATTCTGTCCACTTTCATTCATGAATATGTTGTTTTGTTTTTATTTTCTTTTTATGTTTGATGAATGAATAAACAACAATAAACAACTTCCTGACTAAAGAACATTTCGTAAATTAAACTTAATTCGTTTTACAAATTGACTTTCTCACATCGAGTTTTTGGGGGAGGAAACTTCGACCAGACTCCTGTTTTATTGCTTTTATTTTCTTTTTTATTATTGTTTTATTGTTTTTAATGTTCTGTTTTCTCCTTGATGTGATTATTCGAACTACTTCGTGTTTTAAGCGTTCCGTGTTGCTCTCTCAGCGCTTTGTTTCAGCCTTGTTGTGTTAAAGAAGTACAAATAAAGTTGAGTTGAATCTGTACTTCTGTCCTGCTACTTGTCTAATCAGGTACTTCTTACCTGGTTTTTCTGGGTGAGTACTACACCTGTACACACCTGCTCCTGGTAGATGGGCTTATTTACAGGTTTCCCATCATGCTTTGCAGCACCTTTTGTTCTGTTCTGCACCATGAGTTAAATGCCCGTGTATCCCGTCACCCCCTCCCAGTCTAACCAGCAGAAGATGTGCAGAACCAGGTGGCCCTGGTCTCATCCATGGGGGGTCGTGTGAACACGACGGCATATCTGAGACCGTCATGCTGCTCTCGCTGTGTGAACTTCAGAGAAGTGCGTGTTAAATATGTATCACAGAAAGTATTAGTACAGTAGTACTTGTGGGCTCCACCTGGTCACCTCCAGTAATACCTGCTGATCTCATCACAAAATACTACACAGTTAAATATCAAGATGTGACTTAAAGTAGTTGCAAATATTTAGTTGTAAAGTCAAATGTGGGACAGATGTGTGTAATTACAGTCGACTCTAATATCAAACACGTCAGAAAATCAGTCTGGATGTTAGAATAGAATAAAATAGAACAAAGTAGAATAACAGAGCAGAATAGAGAAGAATAGAATAGAACCAAATAGAATAAAATACTGTATAATAGAACACAGTCAAATATAATAAAATAGAGTAGAATAGAATGGAACAATATAGAATGAAATGAAATAGAATGGAACATCATAAAATAGAATAAAGTAGAATAACAGAACAAGATAAAATAGAAAAGAGAAGAATAGAAAAAAATAGAGTAGAAAAGAACAGAATAAAGTAGAATCACAACAGAATAAAACAAAGTAAAACAGAAAAAAGTAGAATAACAGAACGGAATAAAATAGAATAGAGAAGAATAGAATAGAACCAAATAGAATAAAATACTGTATAATAGAACACAATAAAATATAATAAAATAGAGTAGAATAGAATGGAACAGAATAGAATAAAATAGAATGGAACATACTAAAATAGAATAAAGTAGAATAACAGAATAGGATAAAATAGAAAAGAGAAGAATAGAAAAAAGAGTAGAGTAGAAAAACAGAATAAAAAAATAAAGTAGAATCACAACAGAATAAAACAGTAAAACGGAAAAAAGTAGAATAACAGAACAAAGTAAAATAGAACAAAGTAGAATAGAATAAAGTAGAATGAAATAGAAAAGAGTAGAAGGGGGGGGGGACTTGTCTTCAGCACTAAAATACAAATGATAAAAGCAACTGAGAGCATAAATACAAATAAAGGTTAAATAAATAAATAAATAAATAAAGGGTCCAATCAAAGATAGAAACTCGGAGGCGTTGGTGTTTGTGTTTGTTTATTTTGTTGTAAACAGCTGAATGTAAATAGAAGTTCTGCAGCAGGAGAAAACATAAATCCAGATGTGTTTCATTTTCCATCGTTGCTTTTTCTCCTGAAGAAATAAAATGGGTCCGAACACGATCTCGTATTTGTTTGTTTGTTTGTTTGTTTGTTGTGATTCCTGCTGTTTCATGTTGCTCCCGGCCTCCAAGCGCAGCTGCTTTCTCCGGCTGCATCTGCTGCTGCACACCGGCCCCGGTTCCTTGGTGGAGGGCGCCCCCTCCTGGCCGTGCCCCCCACGCCTGCAGCCCTGTGGTCCTGATGAGGTGCTGCCTCCTTCATGTCTGCAGGTTTTCCACATTGATGCTGCGTGCCGTGAGCTGCTACCTGCTCGCCGGAAGTCTCCGGCCATGAAAGCTGTTTGCAGCTGCAGCCCGATGACTCCAGCGGGGCTCATGACCTCGGAGCTGCATCCAGCTCTGATCGCTCAGTGCAGGCTTTTCTTTTCATTTGCTGCCATCAAACAGCCTTGAAGCTAAACGGCAGAGGACAAACACGGGGACAGTAAAGCGGCGTGTCTCATGGTTCCAGCTGTGAACAGGTAAACGACCCCGGCACCGTCAGGACGGACGAGGCCGGGATGCTTCATGTTTGTCTCGTTAGCAGATTAGTGCCTGCAGGCCCACTTTGTAATGCTCCTTTACCCCAGCATCTAGAAACAGGACCCCACCACACATTTCAGGCGGTATTTCTGTTACTTTGTCATTTACTACACGTACACACTCAGAAATGGAGCACAAAAGTACAATATTGGTCATTATGAGGCCAGAAGTACCTATATACTATGAAAAAGGCTCCAAAGTATTATAAAGTACACATTTGTACCATTCCAACCCTAAGGGTACCTGCAGCATTGAAAAATGTGTGTAGCTTGTACAATAACTATAAATAGCAGTACTTCTAAACAGTAGTATAATTATAGTTATTATATTATGATTTTCATAATAATCATAGTAATAATTATATGTATAATTATATATGTGTTTGGCCTAATATTTCTATAATAATTATTCATTTATTATTAGCATCTTTGATTGTTGTCATAATCTCTATTTTATTGACTTTTATTCATCATCTTTAATTGGTTTAATTGTACTTTATTAACTCATACAGCTTGATAAGGTACAAAAAAATGGACCATGAAGGTACAGAAATGTCTTTCAGAAAGGAACCCCCCAGCAACAAGCTTTGACCCTTTTAGGTACAAACTGGTACCTCTGTTTCTGAGTGTGTATGTGCACCCTCATCTTCCTCCATCATGTCTTTGTGATGTGTGCGGGATGTCTGCATCGTCTTCCTGAACGTCGCATGAGCATGAAATGAAAAATACTTTATTTATCCAGGTGAATTCTGCAGATCCTTCATTCTCAAACGGTGGTACACAGAGGAGAGCAGGGCAGGAATTTCATGAAGTATATGCAGAGTCCTGTACGCAGTACAGAGCTGTAGGACACCAAGTATCACCGATCCAAGCTGGACTTAAATCTAACGCACAGTTCAAATGTCACAAAAGACCCCAGAACAACATCCAAGAACTGCAGGCCTCACTTGCCTCAATGGAGGTCAGTGTTCATGACTCCCCCATCAGAAAGAGACTGGGGGGCAAAATGGCTGCATGGCAGAGTTCCAAGACCAAAACCACTGCTGAGCAAAAAGAACATAAAGGCTCGTCTCAGTTTAGCCAGAAAGCATCTTGATGATCCCCAAGACTTTTGGGAAAATACTCTGTGGACTGACGAGACAAAAGTGGAACTTTCTGGAAGGTGGAGGTCCCATTACATCTGGTGTAAAAGTAACACGGCATTTCAGAAAAGGAACATCATAGCAACAGTAAAACATGGTGGTGGTAGTGTGATGGTCTGGGGCTGTTTTGCTGCTTCAGGACCTGGAAGACTTGCTGTGGTAAATGGAACCATGAATTCTGCTTCTACCAAAAAATCCTGAAGGAGAACGTCCGGCCATCTGTTGGTGACCTCAAGCTGAAGCGCACTTGGGTTCTGCAGCAGAACAATGATCCAGAACACACCAGCAAGTCCACCTCTGAATGGCTTAAGAACAACAACATGAAGACTTTGGAGTGGCCTAGTCAAAGCCCCCACCTGAATCCCATTGAGATGCTGTGGCATGACCTTAAAAAGGCGGTTCATGCTGGAAAAGCCTCCAATGTGGCTGAATTACAACAATTCTGCAAAGATGAGTGGAACAAAATTCCTCCACAGCGCTGCAGAAGACTCACTGCCAGTTATCACAAACGCTTGATGCAGTTGTTGCTGCTAAGGTGGAACAAGCAGTTATTAGGTTTAGGGAAGATCACTTTTTCACACAGGGACACGGAGGTTTGGATTCCCCCCTTACTGATAAAAACCTTCATTTAAAAACTGCATTTTGTGTTTACTTGTTATCTTTGTCTAATATTTAAATTTGTTTGATGATCTGAAACATTTAAGAGACAAACATGCAAAAAAATAAGAATCAGGAAGGAGGAAACTTTTTCACACAGCTGTATTTCATCCCCTTATCGTGAGTTTTCCATGTTCCTGGCTTTTACAATTACACTCAACTAAACTGTAAACATAAAATCTTTTTCCTTCATTTTTTTGTCTAAGACTGAAATATTTCAACATCGTTCTAATGAACATTAATTTTGCGCTATGCCTGAACTTTCCCACCTTCTTCACTTTTCTGCCAACAACTTCTGCGTTTTGATGTGAAGCGAGTGGTCCGAGCAAGCAGCCGATGGCTGGATCAGACGCATGCAATCGTGTCAGCATCAGCGTTTCAGGCATTGCTGCGCCGAATGCTAACAGCACTCGGCCTTGTGACAAAATGTTTTGGATGAGCTTTTTTTGTCCACCGTGGATTATGTGTCCCGGGCATGCTGAAGGGTCTCCACACTGTCTGCTCCAGGCAGCGAATGGCCGGAATAACTCGGAAGAATCTCACTGGGAGGGAACTGGATCACATGATTCAATAAAAAGTAAAATAAAATAAAATTCAGTTTATCATTTTTCTTTGGTCGTGTGAACTCAACATTTTGAGTTTAAACATTTATATTCTAGTTGTGTGTAGATTGAAAGATGCTCTACATAGCATAAGGCGTACGACAGCGTTGAGGGAGATGAGATGAGGGTGATGAGGATGAGATGAGAATGAGACAAGGGCGGTGAGGATGAGATAGGAATGATGAGAAGATGAGATGAGAATGATGAGACGAGGATATGAAATGAGGGTGATAAAGATGAAACGAGGATAATGAGACAAGGGGAATGAGGATGATGAAACAAGGGGTGATGAGGATGAGATGAGAATGATGAAATGAGGGAAGATGAAATGAGGATAATGAGGCAAAGGAAATGAGAATGATGAGATGAGAGTGATGAGGACAAGAGGAGGATGATAAGACAAGGATGATGAGGATGATGAGACAAGGGTTATGAGGATGAGACGAGGGTGATGAGGATGAGATGAGAATGATGAAATGAGGGAAGATGAAATGAGGATGATGAGACAAAGGAAATGAGAATGATGAGATGAGAGTGATGAGGACAAGAGGAGGATGATAAGACGAGGATGATGAGACAAGGGTTATGAGGATGAGATGAGGGTAATGAGAGTGATGTAGATGATAATAAGGACGATGATGAGAGTAATGAGGAAGAGAGGATGATGCAATGAGGGCAATGAGAGTGATGTAGAGATTAGGATGATGACGATGAGATGAGGGCAATGAGAGTATTGAGGATGAGAAGATGAGACGAGGCTGATTTTACAAGTGTGATGCGGATGAGATAAGGATGATGAGATGAGGGTAATGAGACAAGAGTGATGAGGATGAAAGGAGGA
This sequence comes from Atherinomorus stipes, assembly GCA_023101725.1. NCBI lineage: Eukaryota > Metazoa > Chordata > Actinopteri > Atheriniformes > Atherinidae > Atherinomorus > Atherinomorus stipes. Next base: position 39,933 of record JALJCO010001724.1, on the reverse strand, counting down.
TGAGGTGAAGATGATGAGACAAGGGTGATGAAAATGAGGACTATGAGATAAGATGAGGGTGATGAGAGGGATGTAGATGAGATGAGAATAAGGATGATGAGATGAGGGTGATAGGAATGATGAGGATAAGGGGACGATGAGACGAGGCTGATAAAGATGAGATGAGGATGATGACATGAAGGTAATGAGTTGAGAGGATGATTAGATGAGAGTGATGACAATGAGAAGATGAGATGAGGGTAATGAGGATTATGACATTAAGGTGATGAGAGGAGGGTGGTGAGTATGATGAGAAGAGGGCGATGAGAATGAGATGAGGATGATTAGATGACTGTAGATGAGATGAGGGTAATGAAAGTGATGAGGATGATGACAAAGGTGATGAGAGGAGGGTGATGATTAAATGAGAGTGATGAGGATGAGATAAAGATGAGATGAAAGAAGGGAGGATGAGATGAGGATGATTAAATGAGAGTGATGAGGATGAGATGAAGGTGATGAGATGAAAGAAAGGAGGATGAGATGAGGATGATTAAATGAGAGTGATGAGGATGAGATGAAGGTGATGAGATGAAAGAAAGGAGGATGAGATGAGGATGATTAAATGAGAGTGATGAGGATGAGATAAAGATGAGATGAAAGAAGGGAGGATGAGATGAGGATGATTAAATGAGAGTGATGAGGATGAGATGAAGGTGATGAGATGAAAGAAAGGAGGATGAGATGAGGATGATTAAATGAGAGTGATGAGGATGAGATGAAGGTGATGAGATGAAAGAAAGGAGGATGAGATGAGGATGATTAAATGAGAGTGATGAGGATGAGATTAAGATGAGATGAAAGAAAGGAGGATGAGATGAGGATGATTAAATGAGAGTGATGAGGATGAGATTAAGATGAGATGAAAGAAAGGAGGATGAGATGAGGATGATTAAATGAGAGTGATGAGGATGAGATGAAGGTGATGAGATGAAAGAAAGGAGGATGAGATGAGGATGATTAAATGAGAGTGATGAGGATGAGATTAAGATGAGATGAAAGAAAGGAGGATGAGATGAGGATGATTAAATGAGAGTGATGAGGATGAGATGAAGGTGATGAGATGAAAGAAAGGAGGAGGATATGAGGATGATTAGATGAGAGTGATGAGGATGAGATGAAAGAAAGGAGGATGATATGAGGATGATTAGATGAGAGTGATGTAGATGAGATGAGGATGAGATGAGGATGATTAGATGAGAGTGATGAGGATGAGATGAAGGTGATGAGATGAAAGAAAGGAGGATGAGATGAGGATGATTAAATGAGAGTGATGTAGATGAGATGAGGATGAGAGGAGGATGATGAGGAGGGTGATGATGAACTCAGTCCAAACGATCATCCATGTCAGTGACTGTAGAAAAACAGAAGAATCTCAAACATGTGAAAATGTGAAGCTCCGTTTTATTCACTTTTCTGAGCCACTGCAAAAAGTGGCGTTTACAAGAAGAAGAGTTTTCCTTTTATCAGAGAAGAAGAGATGAGGTGGTGAGAGAAAACCAGCAGTGAGCTGAGACTGGATTAGCAGGTTAGTGCAGATGGTTTCAGACGTTTCCCAGCAGCGCGACGATTCATCACAGCGGACAGAAACCAGCCACATCTTCTTAAAGCTGGAATCTAAAATGCTCCTTTATGTGGGGAAGCGTGGCCGGTAGGGGTGTGACAAAATATCGATACACTGAAATATCGCGATATTTTGTGTTGCGATATCATATCGATATTTTAAAAAGCTGTATCGATATTTTTACAAAATCTCGCGAGATTTTGTAAGAGACCAGTGAGATCTCGCGAGATTTCGTTGTTCTTTCTGCAGCGGTTCAGCATGCAGAAAAGTCCCTGCATTAGCACTGATGCAGGCTGCAGGTTCAGGTTAAACTTTAAACATGGTGTAAAGTACAAATTAAAATGTGTGTCCAGGTTTTCATAGACCACCCAGTTGTTTGAGATTATGAAGAAATAATGACTGAAATGTTTATTTTTTATATGCATTCTTAAGAAGAACCACTGTGCACTTTGTTTTACTGTTTTTCTCATTTCATATGAACTGATGTCACTTATGTGCTACTGATTGATAATATTTTGTAATTCATTTCACATGGATTCACTTTGGTCAATAAATTTGGAATGTCTTTAGGGACAAATACTGTGGTCTATCGTAGATAAATCTATTGCAATATATTGATTTTTGCAGAATTACTGTATCGTGATATTATCGTTATCGTAGGCAAAATATCGTGATAGTATCGTATCGCAAGGTACCTAGTGATTCCCAGCCCTAGTGGCCGGTCTCTTCTGAACCCGCTGCAGGAGTCCTGCTGGGACACGGTTACAGCCGGAGGACGCCGTCCAGCAAGCAGACGAGGAGAAACATGTGGAGGCGAGTAGAGAGCGAGCACAAAAATGTGCAGCATCTCCTCGCTGAGCCGGCGGCTCCGTGATAGATATGATCCCACAGACACCTTTTCCTCACAATAAAGCTGGTAAAATCATTTTATTTAAAAAATAACACACATAAAACATATCTGGGATCTAAGCACAGTACGAATCTGTACGACGGCTGAGGGACACCAACAGGAGCAAGGAGGCATGTGCAACATTTCTAAGTGATCTGATGAACACTTGATTTCAGAAACCAGACATTCAGTCCTTCCAGGCGGGATAAAACAGGAGCACGGAGCAAGCGGACCGGACCGGACCGGACCGGATCAGGACACGGACGTTTAACATGATGCAGCTGCTACATCTGGACTCGCGGTCCGCGGGACAGGACGGAGACGGAGCAGCTCGTCACAACACGGACTCGTGATTCTGGACCACGTCTACGCTGGTTACATTCTCCGCGGAGCTTCAGGACCCACGTCCAGATCAAACAAGGCATCGCTCAGTAAAAGTTATAAAAATAGATTGATAACGTTTCCTGGTTGGAGGCAAAAATAACGTTAACTCGGCTGTGGAGGTCGCCTCGGTGGAGGCGGGTGCAGAGTTCAGGTGTAGAAAAAAGTGCATAAGTTTAATGTCTTGAGCGTCCTCCCTCGAAGGCGTGATGTTCCATGTGAGCTGGGAGAGAGAGAGAGAGAGAGAGAGAGAGAGAGAGAGAGATCACGGTGATCAGAAACCTCGTTTCACATAAATATGCAGAGAAACAGACGGAAAACTGCAGCCGAAACTAAAACATGACGTTTTTTCCTCCATAAAATAAACGGCAAAATTCAGCCAGCAAATGCAGAGCCGAGGAAAAGTATCTGTCCCTTTAAGATGCTCGTCCGCGTATTTTCACCCGTCAGATCACAGAAATGATTCTGTCAGGGATGTAACGATATGAAAATTTCATTTCACGGTTATCGTGACTAAAATGATCACGGATATCATCATCATCGCAGTATAATAGGGGATTATCACATTTCCGCGTTCCGGTTTCCGGAAGTTGAAACATTTGACACTTCCTCTTCCGGGCCATGTTAACGACAGCCGTTCCTGCTCTGTTATACTGTTTAAATCGGATAAACTCCAAACATACTTAAGTTTTCATTCTAGACTGAAGTGATACTGGATCAAAAGCTGGATCAAAGCGATCGATTCGCCGCGGTGAAGGGCCGAACTTTATAATAAAACACACGTTTGTTTGTCGCCGGTGGGGCACAACACCGGCACTTCACAGCATGCTAGCATTAGCCAGCTAGCGTTTACTGACGTGCTTAACATTGTGCGTCTTAAAACACACAAACATCTGAAAATCGGGTCTGTACCCCCCCGTTTCCAGTGGAACAACTGGGAACTGCCAAGAAAGGAGACGCTTTCAGATGATTGTGTGTTTTCAGCCGTACAAAGTTAGGCACGTCATCGAGCTGGCTAATGCTAACCTGCTAACAGTAGTCCGCCAGCTACTACTCTGTTAAACTTTGTAAATCGGATAAACGCCAATGCCAAGTTTTCATTCCAGACTGAAGTGATGCTAAGGAAGAAGTGGATCAAAACGACCGATTCGCCGCGGTGAAGGACCGAACTTTATAATAAAATGACACACGTTTGTTTGTGGCCGGCAGACTGCACAGTCGTGTTAGCAGGTTAGCATTAGCCAGCTCGATAACGTGCCTAACTTTGTGCGGCTGAAAACACACAAGCATCTGAAAGCGTTTCCTTTCTTGGCAGTCCCCAGTTGTTCCACTGGAAACGGGGGGTACAGACCCGATTTTCAGATGTTTGTGTGTTTTAAGACGCACAATGTTAAGCACGTCAGTAAACGCTAGCTGGCTAATGCTAGCATGCTGTGAAGTGCCGGTGTTGTGCCCCACCGGCGACAAACAAACGTGTGTTTTATTATAAAGTTCGGCCCTTCACCGCGGCGAATCGATCGCTTTGATCCAGCTTTTTGATCCAGTATCACTTCAGTCTGGAATGAAAACTTAAGTATGTTTGGAGTTTATCCGATTTAAACAGTATAACAGAGCAGGAACGGCTGTCGTTAACATGGCCCGGAAGAGGAAGTGTCAGAATCCGGCAACTTCTGGTAAGCGTGATAATCCCCTATTGAAATACTCCACCAGCAAAATGGGTCTAGATGTCCAGAACTGTCCACGTGGGCGCCTTTTAGGGCTGGGAAAAAATATCGATGCACTGAAATATCGCAATATTTCCATATGTAGATTTCATATAGATATTTAAAAATGCGATATTGATCCATTTTACCGATAAAATCTAGCGAGATTTCATCGTTATCTTATGAATTCTCGCGTGATTTTGCAAAAGCCCGCGAGATTACGGAACTGAACGACAAAACCTCACGAGATTTTGTCAGTAAAATAGATCGATAACATCTTTTAAAATACCGATATGATGTCAGCATATGAAAATATTGCAATATTTCAGTGTATCGATATTTTTTTCCTTGCCCTAGCGCCTTTGTTGCTTTCCACCATGTTTTCATAAATTAAATAATGCAAACTGCGACTGCTGCTGCTTTTCCAGCAATAAGCCGCTTCACAGACAGTTTTTCAAAGTGCCGTCACGGTTTTAACGATATTTAAAATTTGAAACGTTATTAATAATCGTTGGAGATTTTATCGTTGTTAATCGTTTTATCAGTAATCGTTACACCCCTAAGCACCAGATTTACTTTCCTGACGCCTGTTACGGCTACCTGGTTTCTAACTTCACCCGTCTTCCATTTTGCATGCAAATCCTCCTGTTCCATCCCTGTGTTCTGATTGGCCTGGCATCCCACCACCATCTCCTCCCTCCCGACCTGTTAACGACTCGTCCTTCACACCTGGAGCTGCCTTGCAGCTACAGAAGGGCCCGCAGACCACTGGGTGGCAGGCAGCTGTCTGTGCTGCTACAGCCTGCCTCAGCTTGCCACAAATGTCTGGATCAGTCACCGGCGGTATTCTGTTCTTAGTTTGTTAGTGTTTTATTTTATAGTCTTATTAGTTTTGTATTGATATTGTAGGAATCTTTTAGTTTGTATTTGGGTTTGAGATCAGTATTAAAGGAAAAGTTCACCCACAGAATGATGTAACATGGTGAGCAAGACTCTGCAGCACTTTTTATATCTCAAATGCAGCCGGCGATCAGGAAGGCTTCTCGTTTCCCCCCAACTTTCATATAATGGAGTTCACCGGGGTCCGAGCCAAAAAGGTCCATAAAAGTCCACAAAAACTTGTCAATATTCCTCCATACTGCTCGTCCAATGTAATCCAAGTGTCCTGAGTGGGTAGTGTCCAGAATTTACTGGAAACAACGTCATTTAGTAGATTTTTAGAGCCTAAATAGCTAATTATTTAGCTCAGTCTTTTGCAGGGAATTTAGTTCCCTCTCTCTGTAATGCTGCCATTCCTGTTCAAACTGGAATTTTTCCCACATTTTTTTTACATTTTATCTTGAAACAACTTCTCATTGAGCTTTTGTAATTGTGGTTGCTATAATCTATGCTTAGGTCTGCTCTGTATACCTAATAATGGCCTGACACCTACAGGCTAGTTTTACTTATTTAACCCACTTTTCAGTTTTAGGCAATGGGAGCCTTGTGTGTACAAACTGGGACTTAAAGGGTTAAAATTTTGAAACTCATTGATTTTTTTGGTATTGATGGTTAGGCCAGAAGTCAGTAATGACAGCCATGAAAAAAAAAACTTTTAAGTTTTAGATAATATTTACAGGCCATTGGCAAGTCCGTGCCCTTACGAAGCTTAAAGGGACACTGTGTAATCGGGAGCAGCTCCCTCGTACTTTTCATGCTGCGTTCGCGTGAAACCGGGCAGACCGACGACATCCGCTGCATGTAAAGTTATCACCGGCCTCTATGTGAAGACGTGGTCCGTCAGTTACAGTGACATCAGTCCACATCTGATTTGTTGTCATGGCGATGTCGTATTGTTTTCCCTGACCCATGTTTTACCGTCTTTCGCTCGGCTTCATTGATTAAAATGACATCTGGTTTGTTACCAACGGCCGTCTGCCCGACTGCACGTGAACGCGGCATCAGTGAGACGCTGGTTTCTCCCACTGCAGCGCGGTGACTTTTCAAAGGCATTACCTCGAACTGAGCTGAAAACTCCGGTGTGTCCGGTGAGTTTCTGTGTTTTCCTGCTGTCACGCTTCTCCCGAACGCAAAAACATGGCGATACGACATGGCAGCCCCCACCGAGCCGCCCCGCTCGATGTGTAAATGAATGATACGAACGGCAGATTTAGAACTTAGAGGAGCACTTCAGTTTGTTGATGGGAGTGATTACTGATTAATGAAAAACACTTTTGAACCAAACAATCAGTTTTTGTGAATAAAACACAGGAGAACTTACACAATATCCCTTTAACGTAACTTTAAAAAAAAACAACAACTGCAACACAAAAAGTAAAGATGCATCAAAAAACATTTTTTATACCTTTTTTAAATACTCCAGGGCTCTGACAATCCTTTTTTTTTCATTAATCACATTTATTTTAACCCCATTTTCAGTTTTTGGAAGTTGGAGGACCGTGTATGCAAAGTGGAATTTAAAGGGTTAAAATTTTAAAACTCATTGATTTTTTGCTATTGATGGTTAGACCAGAAGTCTGTGATGACAGCCATGAAAGAAAATGGCAACTTTTCATTTTTAGATCATATTTACAGGCTGTTAACAGACACTGGCCAGTCTGCGGCCTTAAGAAGCTGAACGTAACTTTTTCTTATGGAGCGATGAGGGTTAAATCCATAACCGACATATCAGGAATCCACGTCTGGGACCAGAAGATCATTATTTTCTCCTCATTGACTTCCGTTCATATTTTTTCGTCTCTTAGGTCATGTGGTGCGGAAGTAGAGGGGCGTGGCTTCGGCTCCCTATTAGGGGTGTCAGCGTCTACACGGATTATAAATCATAACCGTTGGGAAAAATAATCAATAACCGCATACATGTCATTCTCCCTCCTCCTCTTTCATGTCTCACCAACACTGTATTTTATAGGGGGGGGGGGGGGGGGGGGGGGGGGTAATGTTGCCTGAAAGCTTCAGATAATAACTATCCGCATACATAATAGATATAAATGTGTTTGTGATGATGTCATAATAGGGGATTATCACGCTTCCGCGTTCCGGTTTCCGGAAGTTGAAACATCTGAAGCTTCCTCCCATTCCCAGGAATGGCTCAATGTTGCTGCTCTGTTCCATTGTGTACATCTAATAAACAACGCCAGCCGTACCGAAGTTTTCACGGATTCCCGACTGAAAAGACACGAAGGAAGAAGTGGATGAAAGCAATTTGTCGGAGTGAAGGACCGAAATTTAAAATAAAACAAGGTTGCACGTATGTCTGTAATCAGCACTTCAATGATGCAGACTACACTACAGCTAGCGTTAGCAAGCTCGCGTTAGCTGACGTTACCAACTTTTCGCTTGTGAAAACATACAAGCATCTGTAAATCGGGTCTGTACCCCCCCGTTTCCAGTGGAACAACTGGGGACTGCCAAGAAAGGAGACGCTCTCAGATGCTTGTGTGTTTTCAGCCGCACAAAGTTAGGCACGTCTTTGAGCTGGCTAATGCTAACCTGCTAACACGACTGCGCAGTCTGCCGGCTACAAACAAACGTGTGTCGTTTTATTATAAAGTTCGGTCCTTCACCGCGGCGAATCGGTCGTTTTGATCCACTTCTTCCTCAGCATCACTTCAGTCTGGAATGAAAACTTGGCATTGGCGTTTATCCGATTTACAAAGTTTAACAGAGTAGTAGCTGGCGGACTACTGTTAGCAGGTTAGCATTAGCCAGCTCGATAACGTGCCTAACTTTGTGCGGCTGAAAACACACAAGCATCTGAAAGCGTCTCCTTTCTTGGCAGTCCCCAGTTGTTCCACTGGAAACGGGGGGGTACAGACCCGATTTTCAGATGTTTGTGTGTTTTAAGATGCACAATGTTAAGCACGTCAGTAAACGCTAGCTGGCTAATGCTAGCATGCTGTGAAGTGCCGGTTTTGTGCCCCACCGGCGACAAACAAACGTGTGTTTTATTATAAAGTTCGGCCCTTCACCGCGGCGAATCGATCGCTTTGATCCAGCTTTTGATCCAGTATCACTTCAGTCTAGAATGAAAACTTAAGTATGTTTGGAGTTTATCCGATTTAAACAGTATAACAGAGCAGGAACGGCCGTCGTTAACATGGCCCGGAAGAGGAAGTGCCCAAAATCCGGGAACTTCCGGTAAGCGTGATAATCCCCTATATAGTCATAATGTCATAATTCAGTCCGACAAACACGGAGAAGGAGGCAGATCCTCACAGGTGAGACCAACACTTACATTTATAAAACACGGCTTTGAAGGAGATGTACGGGAGCAGCTCGTAGACCTTTCCCAGGATGTTCGCTTCGCTAGCGAGCGATGCGTCTCTGTTCCATATCTGCACGACGTCTTCCCGGTCGCGAACGCTGACGCTGACGCCCACGACCTCGTCGTCTGGGAGGAAACATCAGCAGGGAGGTTAGAGGAGGAGGTCCGGTCCCGCCTGCCGGCGGTTCGGATGCCGACACGTACCTGAAGCGCAGTAATCTGCAAACTGCTCCCCGATGGTGGCGAGCAGCAGCTCCTTCCAGACCAGCGCCTGAAACACAGAAGGCAGGTCGGTGACTCGGTCCGGCTCAGAGGCATCGGCAGAAACAACGCAGCACTCACGCTGTTGTCTTTCGGTATCTTCATCTTCCACACGCCTCCCTTCGCGTTGCTTTCTTCTTCCCTGTTAGCAGAAAGAAAACCAACCAAAACGTAGCTTAGAACCACAGAGCATCAGTTTTATAACGATGAAGATGATGCTGGATGAAGGAGGAAGGTAGAGCCTGCTCCGTCAGCTCCTGACGGCACTTTCTAACTTCTGGTCAGCAATTTTATTTCCTGTTTTTCTGTTAAATTTTAAATTATAATTAATTAAATAACAATAATCAAAAGTAATTATTTAATTAAATATACAATATTAAATAATTCATGTTAATCAATATTACCATTATCACTTATATAAAAATATTTAACATAAATTTTCAATTAATTAAAATTCTAATTCAAATCAAATAAAACTTAAAAATGAAAAAAATATTTAAAATACTACTGAATATATTAAATAAATATAAATAATATTGATAAATTAAATTCATATACAAATATAAATAAATAAATGTATATTTGAATAGTATATATATATATATAATATACAAATAATTATATATTATATAAATAATTACAATATAATAATAATAAAGCATATTATCAATAATTAATAAATATAATGAAGTAATATTTATTAAAAAATTAATTATTATATATGATATGTTATGTTAAAATAATATATTAATCATATAATATCATGTTAAATATAGTAATTATATATATATATATATATATACATTTCACTATTTAATATAATATGTTAAATTATTATTAATCATCATTTAATAATCTAAATAATATTAAATTTTTAATTTAAATTAATTAAAATTTAATTTCTTGCTTTTTAATTTAATGAATTTAAATTCCATTGTTTTTAAGATGATGCTGGATGGAGGAGGAAGGTAGAACCTGATGGCACGTTCTAACTTCTGCTCATGTTTCTTTTAGGGTGAAATTTATTTTGTTTTTCTTCCTCCTTCATCATGATGGAAACAAACGATGAACTGAAACATTTCTGCCGCTGCGACGTCAGACTCACCACAGTGGCCTCCGTTCCCCCCGCATCAGGTGATAGCTGCATCTCAGAGGCAGGGCCGTGACGGGGGGGATGTTGTTGTACACACTCCAGAACATCTGCACACACACACACACGCGCACACACACACACACACACACACACAGGAAGGGATAACAGATCTACAAACATGCTCACAGTTGCAGTTTAAACCGTCGACATGGTCCTCTGCTGGAAAACCTCCACAAGAACACCAAAGATTCATCACACACTGCTCCTGTAATGTCCAGGTCCGGGTTCTGGAGGGTCTGGCTGGGTCGGGGAGGACCAGTTCAGGTCTTCAACCTGTGACTAGTCTTTGTTTTCTAACCAGTAAAGTTATATAAAAGTAAAAGTTACGCAGAAAAACGGTTAAAACTGGAACAAAATCAACAGCAAAAACCCCAGAGACACTCTGCTACACGGTTCTGGTTCTGGTACCAGCTGGACTTCAAGGTCTCCCTGCAGCTTCCAGCCCAGTTTTACTCTGGAAGCCTCTCGTACGAGACCGCCCACCGTTACTTGGCAGTTCTTCATTTATTTGCACCATAAAAAGGACAAAAACAGCGATGAAACCAGGGAGAGGAATGAGTAGGTGGTGGAGACGGTCACGTAGAACGAACCTGAACCCGACACGACACACGGATGTCCACCTGAACCCGACACGACACACGGATGTCCACCTGAACCCGACCCGACACACAGATGTCCACCTGAACCCGACACGACACACGGATGTCCACCTGAACCCGACACAACACACGGATGTCCACCTGAACACGACACGACACACGGATGTCCACCTGAACACGACACGACACACGGATGTCCACCTGAACCCGACACGACACGACACGACACACGGATGTCCACCTGAACACGACACGACACACGGATGTCCACCTGAACCCGACACGACACACGGATGTCCACCTGAACCCGACACGACACACGGATGTCCACCTGAACACGACACGACACACGCATGTCCACCTGAACACGACACGACACGGATGTCCACCTGAACCCGACACGACACACGGATGTCCACCTGAACCCGACACGACACACGGATGTCCACCTGAACCCGACACGACACACGGATGTCCACCTGAACACGACACGACACACGGATGTCCACCTGAACACGACACGACACACGGATGTCCACCTGAACCCGACACGACACACGGATGTCCACCTGAACCCGACACAACACACGGATGTCCACCTGAACCCGACACGACCCGACACGGATGTCCACCTGAACCCGACACGACACACGGATGTCCACCTGAACCCGACACGACACGACACACGGATGTCCACCTGAACCCGACACGACACGACACACGGATGTCCACCTGAACCCGACACGACACACGGATGTCCACCTGAACCCGACACGACACGACACACGGATGTCCACCTGAACCCGACACGACACGACACACGGATGTCCACCTGAACACGACACGACACACGGATGTCCACCTGAACCCGACACGACACGACACACGGATGTCCACCTGAACCCGACCCGACACGACACACGGATGTCCACCTGAACCCGACACGACACGACACACGGATGTCCACCTGAACCCGACACGACACGACACACGGATGTCCACCTGAACCCGACCCGACACGACACACGGATGTCCACCTGAACCCGACACGACACGACACACGGATGTCCACCTGAACCCGACACGACACGACACACGGATGTCCACCTGAACACGACACGACACACGGATGTCCACCTGAACCCGACACGACACGACACATGGATGTCCACCTGAACCCGACACGACACGACACACGGATGTCCACCTGAACCCGACACGACACGACACACGGATGTCCACCTGAACACGACACGACACACGGATGTCCACCTGAACCCGACACGACACGACACACGGATGTCCACCTGAACCCGACCCGACACGACACACGGATGTCCACCTGAACCCGACACGACACGACACACGGATGTCCACCTGAACCCGACACGACACACGGATGTCCACCTGAACCCGACACGACACGACACACGGATGTCCACCTGAACCCGACACGACACGACACACGGATGTCCACCTGAACCCGACACGACACACGGATGTCCACCTGAACACGACACGACACACGGATGTCCACCTGAACCCGACACGACACGACACGACACACGGATGTCCACCTGAACCCGACCCGACACGACACACGGATGTCCACCTGAACCCGACACGACACGACACACGGATGTCCACCTGAACCCGACACGACACACGGATGTCCACCTGAACCCGACACGACACGACACACGGATGTCCACCTGAACCCGACACGACACGACACACGGATGTCCACCTGAACACGACACGACACACGGATGTCCACCTGAACCCGACACGACACACGGATGTCCACCTGAACACGACACGACACACGGATGTCCACCTGAACCCGACACGACACACGGATGTCCACCTGAACCCGACACGACACACGGATGTCCACCTGAACCCGACACGACACGACACACGGATGTCCACCTGAACCCGACACGACACACGGATGTCCACCTGAACCCGACACGACACACGGATGTCCACCTGAACCCGACACGACACACGGATGTCCACCTGAACCCGACACGACACACGGATGTCCACGACACGACACACGGATGTCCACCTGAACCCGACACGACACGGATGTCCACCTGAACCCGACACGACACACGGATGTCCACCTGAACCCGACACGACACACGGATGTCCACGACACGACACACGGATGTCCACCTGAACCCGACACGACACACGGATGTCCACCTGAACCCGACACGACACACAGATGTCCACCTGAACCCGACACGACACACGGATGTCCACCTGAACCCGACACGACACACGGATGTCCACCTGAACCCGACACGACACACGGATGTCCACCTGAACCCGACACGACACACAGATGTCCACGACACGACACCTGGATGTCCACCTGAACCCGACACGACACATGGATGTCCACCTGAACCTGACACGACACACGGATGTCCACCTGAACCCGACACGACACACGGATGTCCACCTGAACCCGACACGACACACAGATGTCCACGACACGACACATGGATGTCCACCTGAACCCGACACGACACGACACACGGATGTCCACCTGAACCCGACACGACACGACACACGGATGTCCACCTGAACCCGACACGACACACGGATGTCCACCTGAACCCGACACGACACACGGATGTCCACCTGAACCCGACACGACACACGGATGTCCACCTGAACCCGACACGACACACGGATGTCCACCTGAACCCGACACGACACGACACGACACACGGATGTCCACCTGAACCCGACACGACACGACACACGGATGTCCACCTGAACCCGACACGACACATGGATGTCCACCTGAACCCGACACGACCCGACACACGGATGTCCACCTGAACCCGACACGACCCGACACGACACACGGATGTCCACCTGAACCCGACACGACACACGGATGTCCACCTGAACCCGACACGACACGACACACGGATGTCCACCTGAACCCGACACGACACACGGATGTCCACCTGAACCCGACACGACACACGGATGTCCACCTGAACCCGACACGACACACGGATGTCCACCTGAACCCGACACGACACACGGATGTCCACCTGAACCCGAGAAAACGAGTCAAGACTGCAAATGAACAACTGTGTTAATGATATAACTAATTATCTCTTTATTATTAATTAATAGGGATGCACGATATTGGAATTTTGACCGATATCCGATATGCCAATATTTTACAACTCATGTGGCCGATAACAGATATCGATACCGATATTAAAGCTGAAAAAAATAAGCAGTCATTGCACAAAGCAGTTTTATCTGATTCTGACGCTTTGACAAATGGGGTGGGCAAAAAAAAAAAATCGATACACTGAAATATCGCAATATTCTCATATGCCGATATCAAATCAATATTTAAAAATGCGGCGTTGATCTATTTTACTTACAAAATCTTGCGAGATTTCATCGTTCCGTTACAAAATCGCACAATATGTCGCGAGATTTTATTAGTAAAATAGATCGCTACGTTTTTAAATGCCAATATGATGTCAGCATATGAAGATATCGCGATATTTCAGTGTATTGATATTTTTTCCCACCCCTTGTCTTTAAAAGTCTGTAAAAGAGTTTTTGAAGAAGAATTTTTTTTATTTTAGAAACAGCGGGCTGATCGGTTAAATATCGGTTAAATATCGGTGGGGTGGCCGATGTCAGAGTTTTAAGGCTGATATAGGCCGATACCGATAGGGGGACGATCGTATTGTGCATCCTCATTAATTAAACTTTTATTTTTGGGAAAATTTCGTTCATGAGATGATGTTTTTAGTTGTTTCGTTACGTTTCTTTGTTTCTGGTCGGGTATGAGCGATGAGGGCGGATGAAGTTCATGAACAGGCTGTCAGCAGCAGGACCAGCATGCACTGGGGCAGGTGTGCGGTCATCCACCAGCGCAGGAGAAGCAGGAGAGAAAATGTTGGTTCACGTCTGCCTGCATGTGATGGACAACAGGCCGCACGCTCCTGGAGCTCGTCTGGAAGATGAACCGGCTGAAAACGAAGAGAAACTCCTGCATCGGTTTCACGCTTCGAGGCGTGAGACCGACGCAGGAGTAACGGCTGCAGCCTCCACGCTCACATCCGAGCGTCCGTGGTCCAGGAAGCCGTTTCACACACGACCGGAGAATTTCTGGAGGATGTGTGAAGAATGTGGTCCAGATTCTCCACGAACCCCCCCTCCCAAAATCCAGACGCAGGAAATGAACCCACCACAAGCTGAAGAAACCAGCAGAGACCCGAGAGACTGAAACGACGTCAAACCCAGTTTCTTCCAGCAGGTTCGGCTCAGGACCAGTTCTTAGTCCCTTCTGCTGGTCAGACGTTAGCTTAACTCTCCCCCCACCCCCCCCCACCCCCGGCAAGCTTTCTGCAAACAGTCCAGGACTGGCTGGTAAAGGACCAGATTATGCAAATGCATCAATGCAATTTTGAACATAGACGCATGTGTGAATGATGTCAGGATGACGTCATTCACACATGCACGCCCTACTGCTTCTCTGCTGTCCCACCTCTGCTCTGCACGTGAACGCAGCATGCAGGGGGCGGGGCCTAATGGTATGTGACGCCCCGTGGAGGTCAAAATGAAACCGTGAAGCAGCCGTGAATCCAGAATTTTGCAATTTGTGTTTGTTGTTGTTGTCTGGGTAGCAGCTGATCGTATCAGCGGTACTACAGAAGCGCATCGTGAACGCGCGAACCGAAAAGTGTGTAGAACCCTGATAACTAACGGAAAGATAAATCTGGACTCACAGGACAAAAGTACTCATTCGTTCATTCTACTTAAAGTACTGGTGAAAATCAGGGAGTTTTGCTGCAGATAGTGTCTGATATAGTGACCGCCCCGTCACTGTCATCATTACTGGATGAACACCGAAGGGCGACTCAACGTAATATCTTCTGAAGGACTCAGAGTGACGCAGAAACTTTACCGGTGAGTAAATGCACGTAGAAACTCCTCATCCTTTAAAGACGTCATAAACTGCATGAATGTCATGAGTAATAATTCAGTTGTTTCACTTCCACAGATTTACTGTGTTTTTATCTGCAGAGATTCTCAAACTGCACTAAACTGAACACAACTGCACTAAACTGGACTCAACTGCACTAAATTGTACTAAACTGCACTCAATTGCACTAACCTGAACTCAACTGCACTAAATTGCACTAAACTGAACACAACTGCACTAAATTGCACTAAACTGAACTCAATTGCACTAAACTAAATTCAACTGCACTAAATTGCACTAACCTGAACTCAACTGCACTAAATTGCAGTAAACTGCACTAAATTGCACTAAACTGAACACAACTGCACTAAACTGAACACAACTGCACTAAATTGCAGTAAACTGCACTAAATTGCACTAAACTGAACACAACTGCACTAAACTGAACACAACTGCACTAAATTGCAGTAAACTGCACTAAATTGCACTAAACTGAACACAACTGCACTAAACTGCACTAAACTGAACTCAATTGCACTAAACTAAATTCAACTGCACTAAATTGCACTAACCTGAACTCAACTGCACTAAATTGCAGTAAACTGCACTAAATTGCACTAAACTGAACACAACTGCACTAAACTGAACACAACTGCACTAAATTGCACTAAACTGAACTCAATTGCACTAAACTAAATTCAACTGCACTAAATTGCACTAACCTGAACTCAACTGCACTAAATTGCAGTAAACTGCACTAAATTGCACTAAACTGAACACAACTGCACTAAACTGAACACAACTGCACTAAATTGCAGTAAACTGCACTAAATTGCACTAAACTGAACACAACTGCACTAAACTGAACACAACTGCACTAAATTGCAGTAAACTGCACTAAATTGCACTAAACTGAACACAACTGCACTAAATTGCACTAAACTGAACACAACTGCACTAAATTGCAGTAAACTGCACTAAATTGCACTAAACTGAACACAACTGCACTAAATTGCACTAAACTGAATTCAACTGCACTAAAATGCACTAAATTACACTCAACTGCACTAAAATGAACTCAACTGCACTAGATTGCACATCGTTCACACCATTCTGCAGATTTTTGAATGACACAGTTGTGCTATAAAAGTTTCCATCCCCTTCCAATAAGGACGGAAATAAAATCATCTGCCAGTGAAATAAGATGAAACTGACCAAAGTTACGATAAATTAAAACTCTATGAAAATCATGACATTGATTTTGATTTGAGGTTCAACAGAAATATTAAAAACAAAAATCAAACACGGAAACAAGCATGACGGGGCTCCTCTACGCTGTAGAAACATGAGGGTTGGAGGATCTCACCTGCACGGATTGCACCGTGTAGATCTTCTTCAGGTTGGACTCACATTCTGCAGCCGTCGTCCCCGGCAACGACCTGGAATCACAGGTGGGAGACAGTTCAGCGTAGATCACAGACAAACGCTGCCTTCAGGAACACGTCAGGACACGTTTGATGTCAGAGATGTGACATCACTGCCGGGTCGGGAACAGTCGCCGGCCGGCCTTCGTACGGCCGTCAGGTCACGAAGGTGAAAATCACAAGATTATCAACAATGTTTGCTGATGTCACAAACTCTGAGGGAAGCTGGTTTCCACCAGGTAGATGTTCCAACGGTGAACCAGATCCATCACAACACCATTTATCCTCCTGAGTTATGGAGACAGTTTTACAGACGTACATTTACAATATTTAGCTACAGTTACACCATTACCGGTGCTATATGACATATCTGAAATTTTTAATTTTCTATACTTATCAATATATAGTGATATTGTTTAATATTGCGTTTTATTTATGTATTTTTATATCACCCAGCTCAAATACACACATACACAAATATACACAAACACATATATATTCATGCTGTCAAAGATTAATCACATTACTTTTATCACTTCCAGAATGTACTTAGGATGAAAGACCTGGACTCAGACCCGGACCGAGTCCTGGACTGAGTCCTGGACTCAGACCTGGACTCGGTCCTGGACTCGGATCTGGACTCAGTCCAGGTCTGAGTCCTGGACTCAGTCCTGGACTACTCCCAGGTCCCTGGATGGTTTTAGTTGTTTAGTTGTAAAACAAAAGTTAATGTATTTTCTGCATATAGTGGTACTAAAAAATAAATTAATCTCTTGTTTGACAATGGGATTAATTTAGGATGAATGTTTTGACAGCCCTTATACATAATATATATATATATATATATATATATATATATATATATATATATATAGCTTTTGTCCTCAAAATTCTTCATACCCTCCAAATAAAGAAAATGCTAAATTCACAAAAGTAATTCAAATAACAAGAACCTAAAGAAACTAATAAATAAAAGTTAACAAAATTATAATTTAAAGAGATTAAATGTTGCTTTTGAATTGTAGTTGGAAATAATGATTAAAAACAAAACTGTCCCTGTGTGAGATTCTTCTTAACCCCAAAGCAAATTTCTAAACAAACTGGAGCTCAACCCAAATGCTGGAGAGGATGCGGACATTTCCCAGCAGACCATACACATATATTCTGGAGCTGCTCCGCTATCCAGCCTTTCTGGAAGAATATCCACACCATCACCGGAGAAGTCTTAGGTTACAGCATGGATTTAGCATGTATCTGCCTCTATTTAGGGCACACGGATCTCAGCTTACCCAAAAATGACAGATACCTTATGAAAATATTCATGGCAGCGAGTAAAAAGGCTATAACAAGACGGGGGCTCTGTAAGGAACCTCCCACTATTATTCAGTGGGTAGCCATAATTAGACAAATAAAAGATATAATGTATGACTCTGAGCTTAAGGCTCCAGAAGGACAAAAGTGATGTCCTCTGGGAAAAGTGGAACAGTTATTTAGCAAAGAAAGGTGACAAACTATCTATTAACTGATTAACTCTGAAAGTATTATTAATGTAACACAGTCCATGGCATTCTGCTCTGACCCCACTAGTTATCTTATTATGTACATGCTTGTTATTCATGTTACAATGTTAGATCCCAGTCTGTTTCTGTTACACTCCGTTTTGTCTTAAAACTGGAAAAATCTCTTTAAAAAAAAAAAAAAAAGTTACAAAAAAAAAACTGTCCCAGACACATTAGAGCACATTTCCATGAACATGGACCAACATACCTGTCAACAGGTGCAGACGTCTGATTGGACGTTACAGAAACACCTGATTGCAGTGATTGGCTCAGAAAACTTCAGCTTCAGAGCCTCATCATGTTTGTTTGTTTTTAATATTTCTGTTGAACCACAATTAAAATTCAATGTCATGATTCTTACGGAATTTTTATTACTTTTGGCAATTTCAGCTGAATTTTTCCATCTTTAATTGGAGGGTATTAATAAGTTTTAGGACGACTATCGATCTCGATAGAGAGAGAGAGACAGTCTCGTGCCTCTATGAGCCTCGGGGTAGTATAATCCTTTGTTTACAGGTAAATAAATAACTAATAAATAGCTCAAACAAAACTTTAACAGCTGCATCTGTGCTAATATATTCCTATGACATCATAACAGAGAAAGTGATGCGTTTAAGGTCCGCTCGGACAACATTCCGACAAAGCCGCGTCCCGAGCGTTGGTTAGTGAAGCTTGTTTGTTTGTTTGTTTGTGGTGTTTGTGGACCGTGTCAGGCTCATCTGGAGCCACCTGGCGGAGAGCAGCTCCACCTGGCCCAGGTGACACCGGAGCTGAGCGCGAGCTGCTCCGGCCCGCGCGGGTCGGGATGTGTAAACAGACGCAGGTCATGTCAGACACCGCTACATGTAGCTCGCGGGCCTCGGGACGAGCTGTGGCCTCGTATCGCCGCGCTCGCGCACCCTCGCAGGGCGCGAGGAGCCGGAGGTTACCTGTCCAGCCAGAAGGTCCAGGGGGAGTGCAGCGGCAGCGTCGCCGCGTCGTCTTCCCGCTGCTTCTTTGTGATGTTCTCCAACTCTTTCTCGTCGATGTCAATGCTGCTGTCGGGCCCCCCCGGACCGCCGCCCCCCGCCGGGACGTCCGTCCGAGCCGCGGGAGCCGCCATTTTCCCGCCGAGACCCGCCGAACCTTCCAGCTTTCCTGTTTTCTCAGAATCCCGGATAAAAACACCCGGTTCGGGCTTTCTGCTCACACCGAACACACTACCGCTTTCCGCCTGCTGACGTCGTTACGTCACCGGGCTGGAACGTCGCTGCTGCTGCGTCACTCCAGAGATCGGATGAAACGCGAGAGCGCTCACTCCGCTTGATTTTCTGTCCCAGTAACCTGCTACAGGTTGTTCCGCAGAAACTCCTGCTCAAACGTAAACGATGAATTTAGCAACTGCAGGTCTAATGCCGGAATTTATGTCATTTTCTTTCTTTTTTTAAAATTATAATTCTTTTTATTAGGGATGCACGATATTGGAATTTTGCCCGATATTCGATATGCAGATATTTTAAAACTCGTGGCCGATAACCGATACCAATACCGATATTAAAGCTGAAAAATAAATTATGTAATATTCATTTCTTCTGCAAAGCTAGAAAAATGCCTCAACTTGTGTTATGTGTAGCAAGTCAAACTTAATGACAGTTGTTTAAACAAAACTAACAGGATATGTGTGTGATATCCTAGAACCTGAGAAAAAAAAAACAAGAAGCAATACCCCAAAACAGGGGATATTTAGTAAGGGTGGGGAAAATACTGATACAATGAAATGATATTTTCATATGCTTATGTCATATCGATATTTAAGAATGTGGCATTGATCTATTTTACTTACGAAATTTTATGAGATTTTGTTGTTCTGTTAGCAAACAAAAATAGGTAAAATAGATCAATATCATGTTTTCAAATATTAATATGAAATCTGCATATTAAAATATTGCGATATTTCAGTGTATCAATATTTTCTCCCAGCTCTAACGTTTGGTTATTTACACAAATGACCAAGTATAAACTGTTCACACAACATCCTAAAAAAACTGTCTTCAGAGGTTTTAAAAGCTGTAAAAAAAAAAAAAAAAAGGTTTTGAAGAAGAATAGGAAGATTTTGTTTTTATTAGACTTTAGAAACAGCAGCCTGATCAGTTAGATATCAGTTAAATATCGGTGTCTGACACTCAGTTTTAAGGCCGATATACAGCTGTGTGAAAAAGTTTTTGCCTCCTTCCTAATTTCTTACTTTTATTTTTAAGAGGGGGGGAATCCAACCCTCCATGTCCCTGTGTGAAAAAGTGATCTTCCCCTAAACCTAATAACTGCTTGTTCCACCTTAGCAGCAACAACTGCATCAAGCGTTTGTGATAACTGGCAGTGAGTCTTCTACAGCGCTGTGGAGGAATTTTGTTCCACTCATCTTTGCAGAATTGTTGTAATTCAGCCACATTGGAGGCTTTTCCAGCATGAACCGCCTTTTTAAGGTCATGCCACAGCATCTCAATGGGATTCAGGTGGGGGCTTTGACGAGGCCACTCCAAAGTCTTCATGTTGTTGTTCTTAAGCCATTCAGAGGTGGACTTGCTGGTGTGTTCTGGATCATTGTTCTGCTGCAGAACCCAAGTGCGCTTCAGCTTGAGGTCACCAACAGATGGCCGGACGTTCTCCTTCAGGATTTTTTGGTAGAAGCAGAATTCATGGTTCCATTTACCACAGCAAGTCTTCCAGGTCCTGAAGCAGCAAAACAGCCCCAGACCATCACACTACCACCACCATGTTTTCCTGTTGCCATGATGTTCCTTTTCTGAAATGCCGTGTTACTTTTACGCCAGATGTAATGGGACCTCCACCTTCCAGAAAGTTCCACTTTTGTCTCGTCAGTCCACAGAGTATTTTCCCAAAAGTCTTGGGGATCATCAAGATGCTTTCTGGCTAAACTGAGACGAGCCTTTATGTTCTTTTTGCTCAGCAGTGGTTTTGGTCTTGGAACTCTGCCATGCAGCCATTTTTGCCCCCCAGCCTCTTTCTGATGGGGGAGTCATGAACACTGACCTTCATTGAGGCAAGTGAGGCCTGCAGTTCTTGGATGTTGTTCTGGGGTCTTTTGTGACCTCTTGGATGAGTCGTCGCTGTGCTCTTGGGGTCATTTTGGTCGGCCGGCCCCTCCTGGGAAGGTTCACCACTGTTCCATGTTTTCACCATTTGTGGATAATGGTTCTCACTGTGGTTCTCTGGAGTCCCAAAGCTTTAGAAATGGCTTTGGAACCTTTTCCAGACTGATAGATCTCAATGACTTTGTTTCTCATTTGTTCCTGAATTTCTTTGGATGGCAGCATGATGTCTAGCTTTGGAGGATCTTTTGGTCTTCTTCACTTTGTCTACTTCATTTTAGCAGGAAAGAGGTTTATAATCCTCTTATTGGCACAATAATAATAATAATAATAATAACAATGATAAATTATAATTAATAGTAGTAGTGGTAACAATGATAATTCGTAATAATAATTATTAGGCCTAGTAGTAATAATAATGTTGTCATTTATTTAATTATTTAGGATCATTATCATTATTTCTACAAAATAAAACATTGTTCTTTACACATGAGTGTGAGTTAGTATTTCCTCACAGATTTATTTGACACGGGTGTGTTTGTGTTGCCACGGCGATGACTGCCTTTCCTTTTTCCAGTGGGGGGAAGATGGCGTTTCATTCGCATTTACACCCTCCACCTCCAATCAAAGCGCCCTCCACAGCTGCGAGTGGGACTTCATTGGGAGTGACACTCGAAAGTTAAGGGGTAGTGTGTAGGGGGCGGTTTGGGATTGGGCCGTTATAAACCACAGTTAATTTATGTTTTAACAGGCGGGGTTAGGGGGCCATCACTTTTTCATCCAGAGCCATGGAGATTTGGATTTTCCCCCCTTACTAATAAAAACCTTCTTTTAAAAACTGCATTTTGTGTTTACTTGCGTTATCTTTGTCTAATATTTAAATTTGTTTGATGATCTGAAACATTTAAGTGACAAACATGCAAAAAAACTGAAATCAGGAAAGAGGGAACACTTTTTCACACAACTGTAGATTTACTTGTTCAACTTGTACCAACTATTGTCTGTTTTGGAAGTTTAGCAAAAATAGCCATTCAAAACCTGATTTATCCTCTAACATTTACAGTGTTTGCAGCATTTTAGCGTCAAACTGCTTCGTGCAAATAACTCAGATTATATAGTGAAACTTTAGATGATCTGTGCGTAAGCTTGCAGACGGAAACAGAGATCTGGAGTTACAGCACATAGAGACTTTGTCCACCAGGGGGCAGTAATGTCTGGATGTTTTACATCAGGGGGGAGCTTCTATCCTGCCATTTTTAGAGCATACCCTCTCCAACACACTTGAATAAAATGGTTAATCTCCTCATGCACGTCATTCAGCTCTGCAGGGGGGTGCTAACGAGCCATTCATTTCACTCTGGTTGCATCCCTTCTCCAACACCCCTAACAGTCTCAGCTTACATTATTATGTACATGTATGTGCATACTTCTGATGTTTGTATGCACTGCGTACACCTGAAGTTCATTCCTACATAAAACTGTAAATAGGTACTATACACGTATGTGTGTATGCAAAAGGAGAAATAAACAACACAGCATTCATTATCATTTGGAAATACTTTTCCCCTTCGAGTAAGACATCACCTCATTACACCATCTTCGGTCTGAAGCCTTGTGCAGCTTCTTTTCTGCCTCCGTCTCAGTTAGTTTTGCTCTGCAAGACAAACTCACGTTAAATCGGTGATTTTAAATTTCATTCTATAAGTATGCAGATATAACATGTATGGTTACATTTTTTCCAAACATTAAACCCACGTTTAGACACTTATATGCTGAATAAACATTAAAATGTGACCAGTTTTAATGACAAACATCGTTATAGTAAATTTTTCTGTCATCAACGCGACTGAGAGGCTTGTTTTCATTGTTCCCCTCAAAATAGACCTGGATCTGCCTGAAACATGAATTCCCGTGTGTGCTTGTGTGTGTGTGTGTGTGTGCTTGTGTGTGTGTGTGTGCGTGCGTGTGTGTGTGTGCGTGTGTGTGCGTGTGCGTGTGTGTGTGTGTGTGTGTGTGTGAACTCTGTCCAGGTAAATCGCTGCAGCAGCAGGACAGAGAATTGTCTTTTAAAACATCGTGTCTTACCTCGAGCTTCCACCAGGTGGTGCTGTTGTGCAGGTCTGCAACGCAGACTTCTTCTACAGGACAAACTTTACACCCTGTAAGTGCACGTGCAGCTACAAGATCACATGAAAACTCTGGAAAGAAAATGTTTGAGCTCATATAAAACCATCATGTGATCTCGAGTCAGTGATGTCATGATTCATATAAGTGAGTGTTTTGAGTCTGGAGGGGATGAAACAGAGAAAATGCAGGAGGACCCTGTCACGCTCACCATGTTCATGTTCCATTCTGCAGAAAACGACACTTTTAGGTGTAAATAACTTGCTAAAGTGTAGCTGAGAACATGTGACGTGTTTCTGCTCCTGATCTGATGACATCATCTGCAGTGCGCATCAGTCCAGGGTCCTGTCCCAATACCCATCCTAAACCCTACTGCTTTGTCCCAATACCCACCCTAAACCCTACTGCTTTGTCCCAATACCCACACTAAACCCTACAGTCCTGTCCCAATATCCACACTAAACCCTACAGTCCTGTCCCAATACCTGCACTAAACCCTACAGTCCTGTCCCAATACCTGCACTAAACCCTACTGCTTTGTCCCAACACCCACCCTAAACCCTACAGTCCTGTCCCAATACCCACCCTAAACCCTACTGCTTTGTCCCAACACCCACCCTAAACCCTACGGTCCTGTCCCAATACCTGCACTAAACCCTACGGTCCTGTCCCAACACCCACCCTAAACCCTACGGTCCTGTCCCAATACCCACACTAAACCCTACAGTCCTGTCCCAATACATGCACTAAACCCTACGGTCCTGTCCCAATACCCACACTAAACCCTACGGTCCTGTCCCAATACATGCACTAAACCCTACGGTCCTGTCCCAATACCCACACTAAACCCTACGGTCCTGTCCCAATACCCACACTAAACCCTACGGTCCTGTCCCAATACCCGCACTAAACCCTACGGTCCTGTCCCAATACCCACACTAAACCCTACGGTCCTGTCCCAATACCTGCACTAAACCCTACGGTCCTGTCCCAATACCTGCACTAAACCCTACGGTCCTGTCCCAATTCCTGCACTAAACCCTACGGTCCTGTCCCAACACCCACCCTAAACCCTACAGTCCTGTCCCAATACCCGCACTAAACCCTACAGTCCTGTCCCAATACCTGCACTAAACCCTACATTCCTGTCCCAATACCCACACTAAACCCTACAGTCCTGTCCCAATACCCACCCTAAACCCTACAGTCCTGTCCCAATACCCGCACTAAACCCTACAGTCCTGTCCCAATACCTGCACTAAACCCTACGGTCCTGTCCCAATACCCACCCTAAACCCTACAGTCCTGTCCCAGTACCCGCCCTAAACCCTACGGTCCAGTCCCAATACCCACCCTAAACCCTACGGTCCTGTCCCAATACCTGCACTAAACCCTACGGTCCAGTCCCAACACCCACCCTAAACCCTACGGCCCTGTCCCAATACCTGCACTAAACCCTACGGTCCAGTCCCAATACCCACCCTAAACCCTACAGTCCTGTCCCAATACCCGCACTAAACCCTACGGTCCTGTCCCAATACCCGCACTAAACCCTACGGTCCTGTCCCAATACCTGCACTAAACCCTACGGTCCTGTCCCAATACCTGCACTAAACCCTACGGTCCTGTCCCAATTCCTGCACTAAACCCTACGGTCCTGTCCCAACACCCACCCTAAACCCTACAGTCCTGTCCCAATACCCGCACTAAACCCTACAGTCCTGTCCCAATACCTGCACTAAACCCTACAGTCCTGTCCCAATACCCACACTAAACCCTACAGTCCTGTCCCAATACCCACCCTAAACCCTACAGTCCTGTCCCAATACCCGCACTAAACCCTACAGTCCTGTCCCAATACCTGCACTAAACCCTACGGTCCTGTCCCAATACCCACCCTAAACCCTACAGTCCTGTCCCAGTACCCACCCTAAACCCTACGGTCCAGTCCCAATACCCACCCTAAACCCTACGGTCCTGTCCCAATACCTGCACTAAACCCTACGGTCCAGTCCCAACACCCACCCTAAACCCTACGGTCCTGTCCCAATACCTGCACTAAACCCTACGGTCCAGTCCCAATACCCACCCTAAACCCTACAGTCCTGTCCCAATACCCTCACTAAACCCTACGGTCCTGTCCCAATACCCGCACTAAACCCTACGGTCCTGTCCCAATACCTGCACTAAACCCTACGGCTTTGTCCCAACACCCACCCTAAACCCTACGGTCCTGTCCCAATACCTGCACTAAACCCTACAGTCCTGTCCCAATACCCACACTAAACCCTACAGTCCTGTCCCAATACCCGCACTAAACCCTACAGTCCTGTCCCAATACCTGCACTAAACCCTACGGCTTTGTCCCAATAATCACACTAAACCCTACGGTCCTGTCCCAATACCTGCACTTAACCCTACAGTCCTGTCCCAATACCCGCACTAAACCCTACGGTCCTGTCCCAATACCTGCACTAAACCCTACGGCTTTGTCCCAATACCCGCACTAAACCCTACGGTCCTGTCCCAATACCTGCACTAAACCCTACGGCTTTGTCCCAATACCCACACTAAACCCTACGGCTTTGTCCCAATACCTGCACTAAACCCTACGGCTTTGTCCCAATCCCCTCACTAAACCCTACGGTCCTGTCCCAATACCCACACTAAACCCTACGGTCCTGTCCCAATACCCACACTAAACCCTACGGTCCTGTCCCAATACCCACACTAAACCCTACAGTCCTGTCCCAATACCCACACTAAACCCTACGGTCCTGTCCCAATACCTGCACTAAACCCTACGGTCCTGTCCCAATACCCACCCTAAACCCTACAGTCCTGTCCCAGTACCCACCCTAAACCCTACGGTCCTGTCCCAATACCCACCCTAAACCCTACGGTCCTGTCCCAATACCTGCACTAAACCCTACGGTCCAGTCCCAACACCCACCCTAAACCCTACGGTCCTGTCCCAATACCTGCACTAAACCCTACGGTCCAGTCCCAATACCCACCCTAAACCCTACAGTCCTGTCCCAATACCCTCACTAAACCCTACGGTCCTGTCCCAATACCCGCACTAAACCCTACGGTCCTGTCCCAATACCTGCACTAAACCCTACGGCTTTGTCCCAACACCCACCCTAAACCCTACGGTCCTGTCCCAATACCTGCACTAAACCCTACAGTCCTGTCCCAATACCCACACTAAACCCTACAGTCCTGTCCCAATACCCGCACTAAACCCTACAGTCCTGTCCCAATACCCGCACTAAACCCTACGGTCCTGTCCCAATACCTGCACTAAACCCTACGGCTTTGTCCCAATACCCGCACTAAACCCTACGGTCCTGTCCCAATACCTGCACTAAACCCTACGGCTTTGTCCCAATACCCACACTAAACCCTACGGCTTTGTCCCAATACCTGCACTAAACCCTACGGCTTTGTCCCAATCCCCTCACTAAACCCTACGGTCCTGTCCCAATACCCACACTAAACCCTACGGTCCTGTCCCAATACCCACACTAAACCCTACGGTCCTGTCCCAATACCCACACTAAACCCTACAGTCCTGTCCCAATACCCACACTAAACCCTACGGTCCTGTCCCAATACCTGCACTAAACCCTACGGCTTTGTCCCAATCCCCTCACTAAACCCTACGGTCCTGTCCCAATACCCACACTAAACCCTACGGTCCTGTCCCAATACCCACACTAAACCCTACGGTCCTGTCCCAATACCCACACTAAACCCTACAGTCCTGTCCCAATACCCACACTAAACCCTACGGTCCTGTCCCAATACCTGCACTAAACCCTACGGTCCTGTCCCAATACCCACACTAAACCCTACGGTCCTGTCCCAATACCCACACTAAACCCTACAGTCCTGTCCCAATACCTGCACTAAACCCTACGGTCCTGTCCCAATACCCACACTAAACCCTACGGTCCTGTCCCAATACCCACACTAAACCCTACAGTCCTGTCCCAATACCCACACTAAACCCTACGGTCCTGTCCCAATACCCGCACTTAACCCTACGGCTTTGTCCCAATACCCACACTAAACCCTACGGTCCTGTCCCAATACCCACACTAAACCCTACGGTCCTGTCCCAATACCCACACTAAACCCTACGGTTTTGTCCCAATACCCACACTAAACCCTACGGTCCTGTCCCAATACCCACCCTAAACCCTACGGTCCTGTCCCAATACCCTCACTAAACCCTACGGCTTTGTCCCAATACCCACACTAAACCCTACGGTCCTGTCCCAATACCCACACTTAACCGTTCGGCTTTGTCCCAATACCCACACTAAACCCTACAGTCCTGTCACAATACCAACCCTAAACCCTACGGTCCTGTCCCAATACCCACACTAAACCCTATGGCTTTGTCCCAATACCTGCACTAAACCCTACGGTCCTGTCCCAATACCCTCACTAAACCCTACGGCTTTGTCCCAATACCCACACTAAACCCTACGGTCCTGTCCCAATACCCACACTTAACCCTTCGGCTTTGTCCGAATACCCACACTAAACCCTACAGTCCTGTCACAATACCAACCCTAAACCCTACGGTCCTGTCCCAATACCTGCACTAAACCCTACAGTCCTGTCCCAATACCCACCCTAAACCCTACGGTCCTGTCCCAATACCCACACTAAACCCTACGGTCCTGTCCCAATACCCTCACTAAACCCTACGGTCCTGTCCCAATACCCACCCTAAACCCTACGGTCCTGTCCCAATACCCTCACTAAACCCTACGGTCCTGTCCCAATACCCACCCTAAACCCTACGGCTTTGTCCCAATACCCTCACTAAACCAATGGCTTTGTCCCAATACCCACCCTAAACCCTACGGTCCTGTCCCAATACCTGCACTAAACCCTACGGTCCTGTATAAGTGCACCCTTGGCAGAAGTGCACATTCAGGGTTGGATGTGCAGGTTAAAGCGGGAAAACATCAGAACTGGGATGGTGATGTTCCTCCATCATTTCACGTCATTGCTTCCAAACTTAACTTCATCTCTGTTCTGCTGAAGATACGTCATTTTCACACCTAAACATTTTCTTCTCTTTCTTTAAAATATGTAATAAAATCTACACGTGTTTAATTCATAAATAAATGAATTACTGAATTAATTTCTGTAGGTGGCTGTAGAATTTCACCTGTACAGGTTAAATAACGGTTACACTCTAAACTAAATGTATAATAATATTAAATTGTCGCTCTGTGACTGTTATTGTTGCATAGAATGTCCACAAATGTCCACGTCCATAAAAACATGTCTGTCAGGTACACAGGTCTCCCTTGTTAAAGACGCTGCGTCTCAATGTGACTTACCTGTAAATAAAGTTTAAATAAAAATGAAATACAACTACTTTTATCAGTAACCTGATAACTTTCATTATTCAAATGCTTTGAATTTTAATATTAAAGCATATTTGAAAGTAACAGGACAAACGTCAGTAATTATTTCACCTAATGCAGTAAAAGATTAAATATTTGAATATAGTGCCATTTTGTTCCCCACAGGCAGAAGCTCATCACCAAACATGGACATTTTCCACCTTTATGGTTCAAAACTTCACACGCAGCAATGAATTATGGGCAGTATGCTTCCATGCAGACTTCATCGGTGTGGGTTGAGGGCGCAAAGGGGGCGTGGCGGACTTCCTGAAGAGCTGGGACACACTAAGGACTTGAACCCTCAACGGGAACATTCTAGAGGCGCAAGGGTGGAAGGGTGGAAGGGGGGGTGTTGGGACGGGGCCGAAGTCGTTTCTATGTCTGTTCACATTGCATCAGCCAACTGCAATATTAAAAAGTCTATTTGTTAAATCATTAAAAAAAATATATAATTGCAGGTGAGACACTCCAGGCAAACAGGGTAAAAAATGTAACTAACTGGTATCACCAAGAAACTTTCCTGCTTTATTCCTCTCATCAGGGCCATCATTTTTGTATTGCAAGTTTTCTGAAATGTTATGTTTAAATATGCAAATAAGTTGTGTTATATAGCCAAAAATGCACTAACTGCATATACTGTATTTCTAGGAAAAAAAATCTAAACACGGAATAAACCAGGTTAAAAGTATTTTTTAAAATTTTGTTCACATAATAAAGTTAAAAGTTTTTACAGAGGGGATTTTGGGTATCTATATTGATCATTTCACAGTTCAGAATATGCGGTCAGCAACCAGAAAAACTCATTTTTTGGCATATTTTTGGGATGAAATGTTCTATAAATCAGGCTGTGAATGAGATATCAAAAAATCCTTCTGTAAAAACTTTAAGAATAAAGTCAGGAGCAAAACCTTAAAGTTTGGTTTCTGTAAGTGCTCCTGAAGTGGAGTTTTATTTATTTATTTTTTTTCTCAGCCTTTAAAGTTTTGGATTGTAAAATTCTCCACGTTTTTGTTCTAAAACTATTTACAGACATTAGATCCAATCAGATGCATGAGAACAACTAAGAAGAACATTTGTAGCTCATACAAACTTCTGTTTCCAACGATACCCGACATGACGGGTTCAGACGAGCACCACGGTGCTGCTCCGTTAAAAACACCAACTTTAGCTGCAGTTTGAGGAGATTTGGTTCATCAGACAAAGAATCAGGAAATAAACTCCTAAAATGTTTATTTTGGACGTTTTTTTTTACACTAGTCTGAAAGAAAACATGTTGAAGGAGGGAAAAAAAAACAAAAATATCGAAATTGACCAGGTGATAAAAAAACAGGGTTTTAGCCTAAAATATTTATGTTTCACTTAATGAGAAATATTAGAAAAGGAAGAAAAACCAATGAGGATTTTCTTTTAAATATATATTTTAATGTAAGCAGAACATGAAGCATTATGAAATATATCTCTGTTCAAAATAACAGAACCGAACTGGGGGGAGGATTTCAGAGGCCGGACAGCGGCGTCCTCACAGAAAGTAATCTGGATACTTGTACGGCGACAGGCATCTGGACTTTCCCTCCGTTCCCATGGCAACACAGGACAGGTTGGGCAGGCAGGGGCAGGTGTGGTGCAGCCTCTTCCCGAAGAACGGAACCTGGATGGAGGTAAAGGTGCACGTCTGCCGTCACATTTATTCCTTTTTAATAAAAACACCTTTTTATTCTAACAAAGCCAACCTCTGAGCAGAGAGCTGGACACCCCAAGAAATGCTTTCATGGAAAACAGAAGTACAAGATGCAAATTTAAAAAACATAAAAGCATTAAGCAGAGAGCAGAAGCTTTCTGGAATAGCGGCTGATTGTTCCTTCATGTGGGGAAAATGTCTGAGCCGAGTTCATCCAGCAGCATTTTTACAGACATGAAAGTTTTATTTCCCCTCAGACGTGGTTTAATTCACCAAAGCTAAATCATAAATAAACAGTAAAAAACCTGCTTTTGGATATTAGGCACCAGCTTACGAGGTGTGGACGCTGACTGTGGAGAAATCCAGAATATTCACATAGAAACTGGAAATAAAAGAACATTTTCTGATCTGGGAAAATTATAAATGAAAACATTCAGATTCCTGAAGGAAGAGTTTCTGTTCCTAACTGTTTTTGATTTATTTCATATAAATGTGTATTTTCTATTATTCTTGTCTTTTTTCTTATTTTTTTCCCCAGATTTTTTTTTGTTTTAATTAGGGCTGTAAGTTTAACGCATTAATTAGATTAATTAATTTCAAATTAATGCGTTATTTAAAAAAATGATCGCGATTAATTCAGAGCGCCAATTCAATGCACGATCATTTTAAATTTGTCCCACTGAATGACCCGAGCAGGGGGTGGCGGTAATGCACCTAAAGCTGTTTGCCAACCGTCAATAAACACCAGAAGAAGAAGAAGAAGAAGAAGAAGAAGAAGAAGAAAAGACGCGTCAATAGCTGTGTCTCATGTTGCACACTCCGAAGCAGCCTCCTGAAACGGTAGCTGCTGAAATGAGACATGCTAGCCAACGAGAATTTCCCATAGTGCTCCAGTCCCGTTGCCTAGCAACTGCAGACTCCACAGCTGTCTAGTGACGGCTTTCTTTCTGCTTATTCTTTCAGATACGTTGTAAAAAACATTTAAAAAACAAAAACAAAACACCAGTATGGAACCGAGCATTTTATTCCTTTTCATTTATGTCGTTACCTGAACATGAACACCCCATTAACCCCTCGTTAACCCACGAATAATATCAAACAAAATGGATTTTCTGAGGCAGAAACTTTCTTTTTCTTTCTTTCATGCTTGTCTGCATATTTTAAAATTTTCCACAGAGATTATCTGTTGTTTCTCACCAGTAAACTCTTCATTTAACACTTAAAAATCCACGATTATATCCAAATATGACCTGTAGCTCTGCAGCTTCCCTCCAGCTTCTGCGGGATGAAACTAAACACCTACCTTTGCCTGTTTTACAGCCACATAGATTTTTACAATATTTCTCAGCACTTAAAATATTCAAGTAGAATTGCAAAAAAGATCTGTAAAAAAAAAGTCTCCCACCGTTCTGTTTTAATCCCCCCCTCCATTCTTTGAAAGTGCAGTCATGATGATTAACTTTGTGTTTCCATCACTTTGTAGCTATAATTTATTGTATATTTTGCACTAAATATCTTATTTTCCTTCATTTTATTTAAAGCCCTTTGTGTGTTTATTGTTCAAACCTTTCAGTGCGTTTGTTCTTGATGTAACCGTATCGTATAAAACTCCTTGTTTTACAAGAGAGTTTGTACATTCTGCTTATATAAATAAAGTTTTAAAAAACATCTTGTGTTTTAGGATAGGCGAGGCCACGAAGGACACACGCGATGTATCCTTCGTTTCAGGCCAAACGGAGTGCAGGTTTGGAGGCTGGATAGGGGATTATCACGCTTACTGGAAGTTCCCGGATTCTGACACTTCCTCTTCCGGGCCATGTTAACGACAGCCGTTCCTGCTCTGTTATACTGTTTAAATCGGATAAACTCCAAACATATTTAAGTTTTCATTCTAGACTGAAGTGATACTGGATCAAAAGCTGGATCAAAGCGATCGATTTGCCGCGGTGAAGGACCGAACTTTATAATAAAACACACGTTTGTTTGTAGCCGATGGGGCACAACACCGGCACTTCACAGCATGCTAGCATTAGCCAGCTAGCGTTTACTGATGCTTAACATTGTGCGTCTTAAAACACACAAACATCTGAAAATCGGGTCTGTACCCCCCCGTTTCCAGTGGAACAACTGGGGACTGCCAAGAAAGGAGACGCTTTCAGATGCTTGTGTGTTTTCAGCCGCACAAAGTTAGGCACGTCATCAAGCTGGCTAATGCTAACCTGCTAACAGTAGTCCACCAGCTACTACTCTGTTATACTTTGTAAATCGGATAAACGCCAATGCCAAGTTTTCATTCCAGACTGAAGTGATGCTAAGGAAGAAGTGGATCAAAACGACCGATTCGCCGCGGTGAAGGACCGAACTTTATAATAAAACGACACACGTTTGTTTGTAGCCGGCAGTCTGCACAGTCATGTTGGCAGGTTAGCATTAGCCAGCTCGATGACGTGCTTAACTTTGTGCGGCTGAAAACACACAAGCATCTGAAAGCGTCTCCTTTCTTGGCAGTCCCCAGTTGTTCCACTGGAAACGGGGGGGTACAGACCCGATTTTCAGATGCTTGTAGGTTTTCACAAGCGAAAAGTTGGTAACGTCAGCTAAAGCGAGCTTGCTAACGCTAGCTGTAGTGTAATCTGCATCATTGAAGTGCCGACTACAGACATACGTGCAACCTTGTTTTATTTTAAATTTCGGTCCTTCACTCCGACAAATCGCTTTCATCCACTTCTTCCTTAGTGTCTTTTCAGTCGGGAATCCATGAAAACTTCGGTACGGCTGGCGTTGTTTATTAGATGTACACAATGGAACAGAGCAGCAACATTGAGCCATTCCTGGCCCGGAAGAGGAAGCTTCAGATGTTTCAACTTCCGGAAACCGGAACGCGGAAGCGTGATAATCCCCTATACAGACGTTTTCGAACCGGGACAGTATCGACGCACCGCTGTGACGTACGCAGCCGACGAATCCGAACTTCGCAGAGTTCAGATGCAACATGAGACGCAGCTAACGAGTCTCTGTCCAGAACTTCGTGGCTTAAAGGACGATTGTTCCCCACAGCTGCTTTAGCAGAAATGAGATTAAAATGCGATTAACTAGAGTAGTTAATTGCAAATCCTGTAATTAGTTAGATTAATTGTTTTAATGGCCTGACAGCTCTGGTTTTAAGATGAATTAAAGCTACCAGGCAGAATGCTTCATGTTGACATTTATGTTCATTTATGTTTAATGGCTGAAAATAAAAAATATGAAAACATAATAAAATACAGTTAAAAGAAAACAAAATGAAATACATTTAAATATGAATGAATTCGGGATGCGCTGAAAATTCGGCCACCGAATGTTTTCAGCTGAAAAAGTTTCGGTTTTCGTCCAAAAGAATCCAGCACGTAACTTCTGCACGTTGTTTTTATGTGAGAACAGATTTAATTTTTCGGTCAGTTATTAACCTGGATATTAGTATTTGTTGTAGTAGTACTACAGAGAAACATTTAAAAGGTATTATGTAATGAACATAAATAGGGTTTTATTTGAATTTTAATTGATAATCTGCGTTTCTGTAATCTCAGAGATAAATAAATATTTTGATACTTTTGTGATTTATTGCGATGCCTTAATTTTAGTGACGTTCGTGCACATCGTAGCGAAAATGCTCTGGTTCTAATAACTGACATAATTTCTTTCGGTGTTTCGGTTTTCGGCCTTGATTTGCTCATTTTTTGTTTTCAGTTTCAGTCAAGAATTTTCGTTTTGGTGCATCTATAGAATAAACAAATCTATAACAGTAAATAAACAACAAATAAATAGGAATTACACTGTTATGAGTAAATAGATAAAATAGCTATAAATAAAATGGTGGGGCGACTGTGGTTCAGGGGGTAGAGCAGGTCGGCCAATGATCGGAGGATTCGGTTCGAATCCCGACCCCCCCAGACATCTGTCGTAATGGCTGCCACGCTTCCGTCAGTCTGTCCCAGTGCAGCTGAGGCTGCGTACGAAGCTTCCCATCACCACGTATGAATGAGGAGTGAAAGAATGATGGACCTGCTGTGAAGCTTTGAAAGCGCGATATAGATCTGATCTTATTAGTATTATTATTATTATTATTATTATTATTATTATTATTATTATTATTATTGTTATTATTATTATTATTATTATTATTATTATTATTAAAAAGCCAAAAGTGGTTTGTTGTAAATGTGAAAGCTCGGCGGGTTTTTCTACATCAGTCAAAGAATAAATCTCTTTGCGATGTCTCATGACCAGCTCGGCAGCTCGAGTCTGGAGACAGAACCGGAGTCCAGAGATGGAACTGGACTCTGGAGACGGACCCGGAGTCTGGAGATGGAACTGGACTCTGGAGACGGACCCGGAGTCCAGAGATGGAACTGGACTCTGGAGACGGACCCGGAGTCTGGAGATGGAACTGGACTCTGGAGACGGACCCGGATCAGGGCTGGGGGGGGGCCAGACCTGCTCACCTTGTGGCTCAGAGGATGGCAGTCGTCTCCTTCCCGTCCCATCGGCGTGCACATTCGCAGGCTGCGGATCCACAGACTCACAGCACAGCACATCCCCCCCCCACACTGAGAGTCCTTCTCACAAGCCTGCACACATAAAAATATAAAACACACAGTTAAAGTTAAAAGTCGGGGATGGGGGGTGAGATGATGGGAGGTGATGAAGAGGAGCAGCCGGGTGCCCCCCGGGTGCCCCCCCCCCATCAGCGGCTTATTAAGATGCAAAAAATCATAATGTTGTCGTCTCTGACTTTTATTTGGATTTTTTAAATTTGTTTGTGGTCAAATATGAGAAAAATGGTTCAAACTGTGCGCAGCAAAAACTCAAATCTTAGCAAGTATATTTTTCTTATTTCTACTCAGAAATATCTGATCACACTGAAAATAAGACAAAATCACCTAAAGAGAAACATTTCAGTGAGATATCAGATCCTGTTTTAAAGCAAATGCATCTTATTTCAAGAAATCTTATCAAGAACATTTTGCTTCTATTGGCAGAAATTTTTGCTCATTACAAGCAAAATAATAAATAAATCTTTAAACAAAGTTTTTTATTAATTTAATTTTTTGTTTGTTTGTTTTTTGCTTGTAATAAGCAAAACAATTTTGCCAATAAAACAAGCAAAATGTTCATTTTCCTGAAATAAGATGCATCGCCTTAAAAGATCTCATATCTCACTGAAATGTTTCTCTGTAGGTGATTTTGTCTTATTTTGAGTGTGATGAGATATTTTAAGTGGAAATGAGAAAAATGTACTTGGTAAAGTGTGATGTGAACCCCCCCGGTTGCCCCTTACCCCGGTGATGACGGCTGAGGATCCGCGGGACACCAGCAGCAGGGAGAAGAGCAGCGGGAGGAGCGACCTCATGGCGACGAGCCGGCTTGGGAAGGATGCTGAAGCTGACGGACCTCGCTGCATCTGTGGCCTCCGACTCTCCCGTCAGGGCTGGCGGGGGCTTTATAAACCCCGCCTGCCATTCACCAACTCTGACTCACTCACACCACCACTAACAACAAGGTAAACTTTGACATGGCAACAACTGCTACTGTTGGACCAATAGCAGTTGTTGCGCATGCTAATGAGGCAGCGCTGGCCGGGACCGTGCACGTACATCCGGGTAATCTCCGGTTTTGTCCTTCAGGAGTGTTTTTCCCTTTTTACCTTTTCAGGCTTCAAGGCCAAAGTTCTGAAACATCTTTTCACAGCTGCTGACAGAAGAGGCAGATGGAAGGACGGTCATCCGGACTCCCACCACGCTGTCACGTCCACTTCTCATTTCACAGGATTTCTGACTGTTTTTAGCCATTTTAAGGAAAACGTCCTTTCAATGATGAATTAAATCATTTGTATCTCATCTCATCTCATCTCATCTCATCCTCTCGTCTTCTATCCTCCTTATCCCACCTTAGCTCAACTCATCTCATCGTATTTTATCTCATCTCATCCTCATCTTCTTTCATACCATACAGTCTCATCTCATCCTATCCTGTTTCATCTTACTGTTAACTTTCACTCAATCTTGTCCTTCTCATCTGATCACTGCTGTAATTTCATTTACTGCTCCATATCATATCATCCTGTCTCATCTCATAACTTCTCACCCAGTCTCATCTCATAACTTCTCATCCAGTCACATCTCATCATTTCTCATCTCATTTTATCTAATCTCACCTCATCCAGTCACATCTCATCTAATCCAATATTATCTCATTCAGCCACATCTCATCTTGTCTCATCTCATCTAATCTCCTGTCATCACTTCTCATCCAGTCTCATCTCATCTAATCTAATATCATCTCATTAAGTCATATCTCATCTCATCCCTTCTTTTCCAGTCACATCTCATCATTTCTCACCTCATCTTGTCTCATCTCATCTAATCTCACCTCATCTTATCTCATCTCATCCAGTCACATCTCATCTAATCTAATATAATCTCATTCAGTCACATCTCATCTTGTCTCATCTCATCCAGTCACATCTCATCTCATCTAATATAATCTCATTCAGTCACATCTCATCTTGTCTCATCTCATCTAATCTCATCTCATTACTTCTCATCCAGTCGCATCTCATCTAATCTAATATCATCTCATTCAGTCATATCTCATCTCATCACTTCTCTTCCAGTCACATCTCATCATTTCTCACCTCATCTTGTCTCATCTCATCTCATGTCATCTAATCTCACCTCATCTTATCTCATCTCATCCAGTCACATCTCATCTAATCTAATATAATCTCATTCAGTCACATCTCATCTTGTCTCAGCTCATCTAATCTCATCACTTCTCATCCAGTCACAACTCATCTAATCTAATATAATCTAATTCAGTCACACCTCATCTCATCCAGTCACATCTCATCTTATCACTTCTCATCCAGTCACATCTAATCTAATATCATCTCATTCAGTCACAGCTCATCTTGTCTCATCTAATCTCATCACTTCTGATCTCATCTCATCCAGTCTAATCTAATCTCATCTCATAGTCACATCTCATCTCATCACTTCTGATCCAGTCACATCTCATCTAATCTAATATCATCTCATTCAGTCACAACACATCTCATCGCTTCTCATTGAGTCTAATCTCATCTTGTTCTGTGATCTCAACTCATCTCATCCATTAACATTTAATCTAATCACTTTCATCCAGTCTCATCTAATCTAATCTCATCTCATCCACTTGCATCTAATCTCATCTCATCCAGTCACATCTCATCATGTTCTATATCATCTCATCGTCTCATCTCATCTATTTAACTTATCTAACCTCATCCGATCTCATCTGATCACATCTCATTTAATCTTATCTCATTTCATCCATTCACACCTCATCTTATGTCCTGTCTCATATAATCTCACCATCCAGTTTCATCTTAACTCATCCAGTCACATCTCATGTCATCACTTGTCATCCAGTCTAATCTCATCTTATGTCTCATCTCATTTAATCTCAACTCAAATCATCTCATCTCATCCAGTCACATCTTACCCCATCATTTCTCATTAAGTCACGTCATCTTGTCCTGACTCATCTCATCTCATCCAGTCATATTTCCTCTCATCATTTCTCATCCATTCACATCTCATCTTGTCATGTCTCATATCATCTCCTCATCCAGTCTAATCTAATCTAATCTAATCTAATCTAATCTAATCTAATCCAGTCACAACTCATCTCACCCAGTCATGTCTCACCTCATCACTTCTCATCCAGTTTAATCTAATTTGTACTTTCTCATCTCATTTAATTTAAACTCAATGATCTCATCTCATCACTTCTCATCCAGTTTAATCTAATTTGTACTTTTTCATCTCATTTAATTTAAACTCAAGTGATCTCATCTCATCGCTTCTCATCCAGCCGCATCTCCTTTGTCCTCTCATCTCATACCTGCCCAGGGAATGTACTGCTGTCCTGCTAGCAGCGGTCTACATCCCTCCCAGCTCCGCCAACAACAGGAGTGAGGCACTGAACGAACTCCACCAACATATTAGCGGCCAACAAGCTAACAGCCCCCCCCCCCCCCCCCCCCCCCCCCTCCCCCCCCCCCCCCCCCCCCCCCCCGATGCCTTCCTCATCCTGGCTGGGGACTTCAACCATGCCAACCCCAAGAGTGTGTTTCCACAACTACATGTTAACTTTCTTCCTACAAGAGGTAACAACATTTTGGACAATGTTCACACTACGCAGAAGGAAGCCTACAAAGCCCTCATCCCTCCCCCACCTGGAAGCCTCAGACCACTCCACTGTTATGCTAATCCCTGCAATCAGATCGGCCATCGGTCTAAGGTGTCCAAAACAGCCAAGAACCTGGGGGGGCCAGAGGGGCAACCAGAGGCTCTCCAGGACTGTTTCTCCACCACCGACTGGAGCATGTTCAGGTTCAGACATGCAGCCACTTACACCAACATGAAAGACCTCCAGGAGGACACCGGGACCCTCACGGCCTACATCAGGAGGTGCATGAACGATGTTGCTGTCTCAAGAACCATCTCCATCCGGGCCAATCAGAAACCTTGGTTGACAGGGAAAGTCCAGAGGCTCCTGAAGGCTCGGAGCGCTGCCTTCAGAGCTGGGGAGGAGACGGGCCTGAGGACAGCCAGGGACAACCTGGCCAAGAGACAGCACTCCAGGAGGATCGCCGACCGCTTCAGGGACAGCAGAGACTCCAGGACCCTGTGGCGGGGCATCCAGACCATCACAGACTGAACGTGGAACGATGAAGGAGAAGGTGGTGGACTTCAGGACAGAGCC